>JAODAL010000114.1:137500-440575 GCA_025379985.1 Phyllomedusa bahiana | reverse complement strand
TTGAATGTGTTCAAGCTCTACAATGTCTTTCCTGTACACTGGTGCCCAAAACTGTACACAATATTCCATGTGTGGTCTAACCAGGGATTTGTATAATGGTAGAAAGGTGAAAGACGTCTTGTATGTCCCAGAATGGTTTATACTGGTTAACAAATAGGTATAAGAAGTTATGCATATCTAATTCCTAGATTTAACCATTACCTATTATTACAAAATATTGTGTCAATTTGTGATTGCGTTCATGTAACTTGATGTTCATTACTTCAAAACTTTTTCAATAAAAATTACAGTTTAAAAAAAAAAGAATGGTGAAAGACTGAAAGGTTTCAAATTTCTGCTAGGCTTCAACATAGAGGTTATCTCAATTGGAACTTGGAAAATGCTAAAAATATTGCATCTACATGTAATCATTAACATTTGATAGACAGGGTTAGACACAGAGGGTGTATAGTAGTGCAGAGTCCCATCCTTATCCACATACCAGAGGACCTATCTTCTTTGTAACTACATATAGTTAAGAATTTTTTGTGATTAGAGATATTATCAAACAATATCTTCCTTTACTTACACTGGACCTGATCCTCTTTCAGAAGGGTTTTGTTTTGTCACCAGAAGAGCTCCCACTTTGTGCTATCATTTGTCTCTTAGTCTCTTTAGACCAAGAACCAAGAATTAAATTCCATGGCTGCGATATGCTGGGTATTCTAAATGTGGACACAGCAGGTATATTTGTTGCATGTTACGTGACAATCCTCTTCTATTGTTTCTTTTAGTAACAATTCAACTTTTTCTGTTAAGCAGTATATTAACTGCAATACTCGATTTGTAGTTTACTTAATTTCATGCACACGTCATCTTTAATACATAGGGTGTACTACATTTGTGGGATTTCCCAGTATACTATATGGTAAAAGCAATGGTACATTAAGTACAAGTTATCCCACAATAAACAAGCCATCATGTTTATGTAGGCAGAAAAAAAAGTTATGGCTCTTAGATGGCAGAGAGGAAAGAAAATTGGAAATAACTGCATCATTAAAGGGCTAAAGAATGGTAGTAATACAGAAAGAACCTTCTTATGAGCATGACTAGTAATGAACCAGTTCAGTATAGGAATATATATTGAATATTTCACATAGTGTAAACTAATCACAAAATGATAACATGCAGGTGGCAAAGATAGAAGGAACATACTGTATGTATAGATATAAAAAGCGACAAGTGTCTGAAGAATCCTTCAGACACTATGGGCCACATGTATAAACGGGGCTGCGCCAGTTTTCTGTCATCAATAAGCTGCAGTAGACCTGTTTTATAGATGTATGAAGAGTTGCACTCCAAACTTTGGCGCAATTAGTGCCTGTGCATCACTTTTTAATGCAACAAAGATTAGGGACGTTCTGGGATGTTGCACCACATTGGTAGAATTAGACACATTTATGATTCTTTGATGCCAAATCTAGGCGCATAATTGTTAGAACAGCCAGACCAGGTTAAAGGTGGTCTTCCAGAGCCTGAGTTGTTACTACACTGTGCCTGTATGTATGAACTGCAGAAGAACAGGTTCATACATTCTGGCGGATTCTACACTGCCATAAAGGGAACCTGTCACATAGGTTATGCCCCTCTTGCTGAGGACAGAACAAGCTAGTGACAGACCTGCTGTTCCCAACGCTGTGTCCCTTAGGCCTCGTTCACACGGCTGTAAGATGCTGTAGTTTTAGAGCATTTAATGCTCAAATCTTATTCATGAGCAGGTGTTAGCCCCACCCACCAAAGGCTAGGCCCGCCCCACCTGGCAGTTATTCACATGTTTCTATCTATTCAAAGTAATAGGTTAGGCAGTTGAGGTGGGCGGGGCTAGCCTCAAATGACTCTTTACATGACTCTTTTCTGGCTGAAAACTGCAGATTTGAGCATTAAATACTCAAAAACTACAGCATCTTACAGAATAAGGGACACAGCGCTGGAAACAGCAGGTCTGACACTAGCTTGTTCTGTCCTCAGCAAGGGGGGCATAACCTATGTGACAGTCTCTCTTTAAAGCTTCTTAGAACTGGCATGTTCTTTTGCTTGTTTGTTCCTTCCAAACTGTCCCTGCCCAGGGTTTAAAGGGGTTTTGCCACAATCTCATTTCATATCTCCTGCATCCAGTTCTTAAGCTCTGTGTGCTCAGAAGGGGGCGTGTGTGAATTGTTTGAATTGCAGATCATGTGACCCAGCAGGATGACATCACCATGCCTTTCCTCTCTCTAGTCAAAGAAAGGTCTGTTTATTTACAGAGGTACAAGTAGCTACACTGTAGCTTAGAGGTAATGCTTTTACCTCCCGACACAAGGGTCCTAGGTTTCAAATCCCTGCAGGAACCAAAACCTGTGGATTTTTTTTTTCTTTATCAATACACATACCTCATTGAGGTTTCTTTTTTAATTTATTTGCACTGTTTGACTGATTAATAAGGAGTATAGAGGACAGGAGCAGAGTAACAGCACCCGGGGTTTGAACACTCAGTAGCTGTCTGAGAGAAGAGGTTATGTCTGGGCATGTGCGACCAGGACTGAGGAGTTCTCAGCCCAGGTCGTATCCCCTGGAGACGAGCAGTAAACAATGGCTCACTAAAAGGGCAGCTAAAACAAAAACGGTCCAGAATTTTAAATAACAATGAATGGTGAAAATGTTTATTATTTAATTTGCAAGCTTCCCACGTCAATTTTACTTTGTGGCAAAACCCCATTAAGTAATTCTCATTCCTAATAATAGTAATAATCTTTATTTGTATAGCGCCAACATACTCCGCAGCACTTTACAATGTAAAAGGTATAAGTACAGACAAAAAACAAACATTACATAGTAAACATCTACTAACAGATCAAACACAAGGTGAGAGGGCCCTGCTCGCAAGAACTTACAATCTATTCCTGCAAGTTTTTATTATAAATATTATGTTATTAAAGTTTATTCTACTTCATTATATGTGTTTGTGTGTGTAGTTCAAGGCAACGTTATAATTTACAGCAATGGTTGATGAAAACTTACTTTATCCACTTGAAATTTACCATAATCCTCATACTGTCACTAGTGTAAACTGGAGAAAACACATTGAAGTAACCAAGGCTCCATCTAGTGCTAGAAAGCTGAATTTCACCCTTCACTTCGCCACCTGGTGTTTGAAAACTAGAATGTATTTGTGGCAAATTTAATTTAGCTGATGTTTTACACAGTTGGGTTATGTTTAGGAATCTTATAAATTGTACACAAAAAGTATTTCATGAAATAATGAAAAAAAACAAGGCTAACACAATTAACTTATGAAAACAATGTTTTGGGGTTTTTTATTCACGCGTTTAAATTTATTGAAAAAATTGCATATACATTTAGGCCTCGTTCACACGGCTTATTTGTCCGCGGATTGGCGCCGTACTCCGCGCTGGATTTGCGCTGCAGTACGGCGCCAATCCGTCGAGTAATTACGGAATCCACTGCTCTCATAGAACAGTGATTCGTCGCTCTCCTGCCGCGAATCCGCCGCAGGGGGAGAAAGTGACATGCACATTATTTACGGTGCGTACGCGCCGTAGATAATGCATTGTCTATGGGGCCGGGGGGCGGCGCCCCCGCCGTGCTCCGGCTCCGCCCCCGTCCCGCCCCTTATTCACGCCGGATTTGCGAGTGCAATCCGGCTCACAAATCCGCCGTGAATAAGCCGTGTGAACACAGCCTTAGTAGTTAATAACAAAATTATAATTGCAACAATAATTGATAATTCACATTCCAAATATAAAATCAAGCTACAGAGTGACATATTAATACTGTTACAAATTTGTATCAGAAAAATCTGTATAGAAATTGTGTCCCTACAATGAAATATTGTTGAAAATAAATTTCTAAACAGTAATAATTGGTGTCTCTTTATTTCTAAATTAGCAGATATATCCACTGATACTTAGCACAATGTAATAAATTGCAAATTTTCTGGTAACCCTGAGAAGAGAGTCTCAATCGTGTAGGACAATTATAAATAAATTGATCTATTTGAAAGTGACCATCTGAGAATTATTCAAGGACTTGGAAGGCTTTAATATGTGAACTGCAATGATGAGGACACCATATCTTGAGATTATATATTAATCTCATGGAGACCGCCTGGGGGATAATGCAGACTCCACCTATAGAGGGCCAAGGGCTTTCTAAGTGGAGGTCTCCTCTATAGCTCTGGTGGGAGAACCCACCTCTTGGAGGCCAAGGCCTTTAAAAATGAATGTTTCCCCCACAGCTCTCATGAACTGGCACCAATATACAGTGGGGAAAATGAGTATTTGATACACTGACGATTTTGCAAGTTTCCCCACCTACAAAAATGGAGAGGTTTGTAATTTTTATCATAGGTACACTTCAACTGTGAGAGACAGAATCTAAAAAAAAACACAGAAAATCACATTGTTTGATTTTTAAATAATTTATTAGGATTTTATTGCAAGAAATAAGTATTTGATACAATAGAAAAACAGAACATATTATTTGGTACAGAAGCCTTTGTTTGCAATTAAAGAGGTCACACATTTCCTGTAGTTCTTGACCCATTTTGCACACACTGCAGTGGCAATTTTGGCCCATTCCTCCACACAGATCTTCTCCAGGTGTTGCTGGGCTACATTGAGTTTCAGCTTCCTCCAAAGATTTTTAATTGGATTCAGGTCTGGGGACTGGTTAGGCCATTTCATTACCATGAAATGCTTCTTTTTTTTTTTAAACTTGTTTTTATTAAACGTCTTCCAAGGTTACATAGTTACTACATGCAATATACAGAAACATTATTGCAACTTGCCATTATGAAAACACATTTTGACATTCGTTTATCATTTGAAGAAATTTTTTCCCTTTTCTTTTTTTTTTTTTTCCCTAACCCATCAAACAAAACATGTAGAAACCTTTTAACAGTATGTGTTTATATCAGTATGGTGACACTATAAGGCCGTGTTCACACGGCTTATTCCCGACAGATGTGTGCGCCATATTGCGCGCACAAATCCGCCGTGAATAAGGGGCGGGACGGGGGCGCCGCGGGGGTGCCGCTCTCGGCCCCATAGACAATGCATTGTTTACGGCGCGTCCGCGCCGTAAATAATGTGCATGTCACTTTCTCCCCCTGCGGCGGATTCGCCGAGCGGGGAGGAGCGACGGATTCCACTGTTCTCAATGAGAGCAGTGGATTACCATAATTTTCGGGCCCCGGATTGGCGCCGTACTGAAGCGCAAATCCGGCGCGCAGTTCGGTGCCCCAAAACGCGGCAGAATAAGCCGTGTGAACGAGGCCTAAGAGTTTCTAGTGTCACGACTTGCACATAAAATAAACAAAGGTCAATCTGAACAATATCTTGTTGCCTTTGGTATGTCATCTCTTTCCCTAATGATTAAAAGCTCCTTTAAGAGCGACCTCCTCCCCGTCTGATGGATCTAAACAGAGGAGCCTGCCTCATTTTGATTCTAGAAGGGAGCTTAGGAATTGTGTTGTATTCCCGTGCGCTTTGAACTATTCCCTCAGGCTTTGATTTTAACATCACCCTAGCACTGGCTGTTCTCCCGCCAATTGTCTCCCCATGTACCAAGTAGTCGTTCCAAAGCAGGTTCTTACTCTCTGCCTATCTTCCTCCGGCAATGTGTTTATGAATCTGCCCCACAGAGAAAAAAAATTCTTCACCCTGATCTCCTTGTGCAGAGTGGCTTCCACCCAATCAATTTGCATCAAATAGTTAAGTTTTTCCCAAAATAGATTAAATGTCGGGCCTCTAGGTTGCAGCCACATCTGCAAAATTGCCTTACGGGCAGCTGCTGCTACAACATGCAGTAATCTCCTGTCCCTTACGGACATCTTTTGCGTTTCCCTATCTATGTAGCCAAACATTGCCCATGAAGAATCCGGTGTAAAAGTGAGGGCCAAAGTGTCCTTTGCGTAGATGATCACCTGCTCCCAGTATTCTTTAAGATCTGGGCATTCCCATAGGCAGTGGTATAAGTCGGCTGCTTCCGCAAGACACCTGAAGCACTGAGTTGTTGGGAACCTCCCCATACGATGCCCCCTTAAAGGCATGAGGTAGGCATTATGCATTATGTTGGTAAACATCTCCTGATATCTGGCGGCTGGTAAATATTTAGTCGCGTCTTGTATCGCCGTCAGTATCACTAACGGAGTCAAAGAGGCATCTCTTTTCTGCCATTTGTTCAGGCTAAGCTCTGACTGATCATAATCAATATCATCAAGGAGGTATCGATATATGGTCGCCAAGTGTGCTTTTCTCGAGTGCGGATACAGGAGCGTCCGATCAAAGGTCGTGTCCCATTCAGCAGAACCAATATATTGCGTCACTTTGTTTATATAGCTCATTGACTGTATATAATTAAAAAGGGAACTGAGGGCAGTAGGTACTTTTGCTGAAGTTCTGGAAGAGAGTATGGTGCTTTAGTGTCTGGGTGTATAAACTGTTTTAGTTGTTGCAGTCCTAACATATGCCAGGTTCTGAAAGTAGCGTGTGGCCTACCCTCCTGAAAGTCCGGGTTCAGCAATAAGGTTATGTGTGGGGAATAATCTGGGTTTAAGTGTTTGTTTTGCCTGATTTTCCGCCATGCCCGCCATATAGGCATCAACATGTGGTTTGTTTTGGTTTCCGGTGGAATCTTACTAAAGGGTAAGTGTACAAAGTTAAAGGGGTTGTCTTGCTACAAAGAATAGCTTTCAAATTGTAGGGAACACAAAATAAAGACATTTTCCAAATATATTGCTTTGTTCCTCTGTTTTCCCAAAGGGAGATACAAGTAAATTTTTATGACCTCCATGGCTATTTTCATTTCCCCTCAGTAACTGACCTGTAAACAAATCCCCCCCTGCTGTTTGTTCAATGAGATAACAGTGAGTTATAAACACAGGTCAGGGCAAGTGTCCACAGTGTCTGTGCTGCCAGGCAGTAAAAAGCTTGATTTATCACAAGTAAACAGAACTGTAATTAGGGCTTTTGTTAGAGGGATCATAAGAAGTCCTGTGAGCAGTTTGAGAAGCTAATCTGATCTAATTAGCAACAGGCATGGAGCTGTACAAGCATGGAGCTTATGCAAATTAGTCAGTCTGAACCAGGAAGTGACAGAGTATTTCATTCATGCATCCTTTGAAACCCTGTAGGGAGACAACTCCTTTAAGAAGGGAGTATTGGGGAAATTCCCCGATCTAGTGCACTATCCGTAAAAAGACTTGTGGCTTGCGCCCAAACAGCCAAGAACCGACCCAAGGCGGCAAGATTATATAAGCGGATGTTGGGAAATCCCAAACCTCCGTTGAGTTTACGCTGGTGCAGGAGGGAAAAGAGGGATACGCTTTTTTTTGTTATTCCATATAAACGCCCTATATTGAGCATTTATGATTTTTTCCTCCCCAGGGCGAAGGTATATAGGGAGCATGTGAAAGATGTAAAGTAGGTGGGGGAATTCCACCATTTTAATAAGATTACACCTCCCTGAAAAAGATAGAGGAAGTTTCGACCAACTTTTCATGGTGCCCAAGAGCTTACCCAGATATACATCCATATTCTTCTTATACAGGGTGTCTGGATTTCTGGTGAGCCATACCCCCAAATATTTGATTTCGTTCTTGCACCACCGGATCGTGTGTGATTTGGACCATATGGGGATCGCTGGGCCTTTCAAGAGCATGCCCTCACACTTATCAATGTTGATGGTATATGCCGACAAAGCTCCCTTGTCTATCACATCTTCAAGTATCTGAGCCAGGTTCTGTTTTGGGTTGGCTATCATCAGGAGAAGATCGTCAGCGTACGCCGTGACCTTTATGTCTCGGTGGGGAAAGGAGATGCCTCGATAGAGAGGAGATTGGGAAACATGATACAATAGGGGATCAATGGATACATTGAAAATTAAAGGTGACAATGGGCATCCCTGCTTAGCTCCCCTAAAGAGGTCTATTAATGGTGAAGATTTGTTGTTGATGAGTAGGGAGGTGGTAGAATTAGATTGCAGGTGGTCCACAAAGTTGGTGAACAGACCCCCAAAGCCCCTACGCATTAAAGTGGCCTTTAAAAAAGGCCAGGACACTTTATCAAATGCCTTTTCGGCATCTAGGCTAAGAAGCATAGACACAGGTTGCCCGTCTTCCCGAGCTCTCGTTACGGCCGCCATTGCTGTTCTCACATTTTTCGTGGAATGCCTACTGGCAATAAACCCGTTTTGCGACGGGTGAACAATTTGGGGCAGGATATTTTGTAGTCTAGTGGCCAAAATTTTTGCCAGGATTTTATAGTCCTGATTTATCAGAGATATTGGCCTATATGAGACCAGCAGGGCAGGGTCCCTCTGGGGTTTTAAAAGTAATATGGTCTGGGAATCATAAAAAGAGTCCACTGCTGCAGCTCTCAGATAAATATCATTATATAAATTTGCCAGAAGGGGGGCAGCCTCTTTGGCTACGGATTTGAAAAACTCAGCCGAGTATCCGTCTGGACCTGGGGATTTCCCATTCACCAACCCCGCAATCACTGTGCGTACCTCCTCCACTGTTATTTCAGCCTCCAGTTGTACCCTCTGCTCCTCCGTGACACCCGGCATGTTCAATGACTCTAGAAAAGATGTCGCCGTCTGGGTGTCATACGGGTCAGCACTGTATAATGATTCATAGAAGTCTATGAATTCAGTTTCTATATCTTGAGGGTTAGTAAGTATTTCTCCTGTAGTGGGGGATGTTATTGCCGCTATAGGTGGTCTTGCCCGCCAGGGTTTTGTAGTGTTAGCCAAAAGCGATCCCATTCTGTTTCCCCATCTATAGAACTTGTTTTGCTGTATCCGCAGGTGAGATTTAGCTTCACCTTGAAGGAAGGTGGGAAGTAACTGCTGCGCCTCCAAGAACTTTTGCCTATTGTCTATAGAGGGCTCTAAGGAAACTTTATTCTGGAGATGGCGAAGGCTTGAGTGCAGCTCCTGAAATTTTTTGTTTTGAGCTTTGCGTCTCATACTCACATAACTTATAATGTGGCCCTCGCATGACAGCCTTTGCTGTTAGCCACAGCAGAGGCGCATTTTGTGCATGGTCCGCGTTATCTTTCAGGAACTGCAGCCAATGCATCCGAAGAAATTCCTTAAAATCATCTGATTGGCCCAGATATCCTGGGAATCTCCAACCCCGGGACCTAGGAAGGAAAGACACCCCTCCTAACGAAACCGTTATGGGAGCGTGATCAGAAATCACGATAGGAAGTATATCTGCTCCTTGGATGGTATGGTATAGGGAAGAGGACAGCAGTGCCAAATCTATGCGTGAGAACGATCCGTGTACAGGTGAATAGAAAGTGTAGGATCTCGATGTTGGGTTTACTACTCTCCAGTTGTCAAAGACATTGAGTCTAGTCATCAAGTTTTCTAGTGGGGAGTTATCCACCGGGCCCGTGGATGAGTTCTGGGATCTATCTAACTGAGGATTGGGGACAGTGTTAAAATCACCCATTAAAATAAGATTGGAAAATGCTCGGGCATGAAGAAAAGTGACTATATGAGCAAAAAATTCTCTATTTCCAATGCTTGGGGCATAAACATTTAGTAATGTGTAGTGATTGTCCGCTATTTTCACCCTCATATATATGAACCTGCCCTCTGGGTCCGCATACTGTTCGTCAATGGATTGGACCAATCCCTTTTTGAAATAGATCGCTACTCCTCTGAACTTCGATATATAATTGGCCAGAACCGGTGGGTCTAGCCATGGGGCTCTGATCGGGAAGAATTTATCCTTTTGCCAGTGTGTTTCCTGTAGGAAGAACACATCGGCTTTTACACGCTTCATATGGGTCAAAATTTTCCTTCTTTTCTCTGGAACCTTTAAGCCCGCCACATTCCAGGACACTAATTTTAGCTGTGGGGTAGAGGAGCAGTCAACTCCCTCTCCCAATGGCGTACTCATCCCGTGTCCCGCCATTGTGATGTGCATAGTAAAATCCTTGCCTGAGAGGTGTCCCAGCGAGCACCTCTATGCTCAACGCATGCCGGGTGGAGGAGTGTCACCCCAATCTCAAAATTTTGCAAAATCAGGTATATTTCGTGGAAACAGAGACAATGACATTCTGTCTTGCATACCATAGCATCTAGCAACCTCAACCAGAAAAACAGTGAAAACTTTTGGCCTTTAACTGGCCTAACTTTTGGACTTTGTTGTCCAACAGTAGTCGTGTCAACAGACACAGGCTCAGGGAGCATATCCCGTGACCAGAGATACATATCAATGTGTGTAACCTAGTGTTCCATTATCCGCCAGGCATCGGGGGTGAGGGGGGAGGGGACGTTGAGAAGGAGGGGAGAAGAGGTTCCCCCCCCGCACCTCCGACACCCAGACCATCAGCGTGTCCACTATAGACGATAAATTTCCATTATAGAAATGCAATATCGGGAATCCCTTTCACAGGAGCTAGAGGTAATACGGACCCGAGGGCCCAACTAAGAAACAAGTCCCGGACCATCATTTTCCATTTCCCACCAGACCCCAGTGTCAAACAAGGTTTACCCCATCAGGAAGCAGAGCACTCGGCAAACCTTATTCAGGAGCATGTGGTAGAAACCTTCTGGTTGCTTCTTCCGGCTTCTCGTAAATGGAGACCTGACCATTCTCCACAACTCTGAGTTTTGCCGGATACAGCAACTGAAATCGTATCCCGGTGTCGTGAAGGTGTTTACAGACCGAGTGGAAAGCTTTTCTTTTTTGGGTGACTTGCATGGAAAAGTCCTGGAATATTAGTATCCTATCCTCCCCCACTCGTAGATCCCTGCTTTGTCTGTAAGCTTTAAGAAATCTCTCTTTGATCGCTCAGTTCTGGAATTTTGCTATGACAGGTCTCGGTCTGCCTCTTTGTTCACGAGCTGCGCCCATACGGTGTACTCTCTCTATTATTAGCGGATCCCTAGGCGTGTCCAGGCCCAAAGCTATGGCTAGATCGTTGGTCAAATAAGAGGCTAATGCGTCTGCTGCGATATCTTCTGAAATGCCGATAAACCTTAAATTGTTGCGCCTCTCGCGATTCTCTAAGTCATCGATTTTGTTTTGTAGGCTTTCCAGTTGTGACTGATGCGAAGTTGAGGCCTCCTTCATTCTTGTTGTACTCTCCTCTACGGACACTGTACGGGCCTCCAGTTCGACGATCCTTTGTGAGTTACTGGTAATCTGAGCTAAGGCGGCGTTAATTGACGCTTGGATGATATCAATCCTCTTGTCCATAGCTGGTAGAATAATATTGGAGACCTTCTGTGCCAGTGACATAACTAGATGGGAGCCGCCCGGTGTTGAGGGAGGTTCACTAGGTGGGGACTTAGATGGAGACATAGAAGCTCGTTTAGGTGCTGGCGTTGACATTTTTCCCTCTTGTTTAGATGCTTTTGTTTGTGCTTTGTTTACGTCTGTGGTCTGGTGTGAACGTTTCGGAGAGAAAGTAGCTCGATTCGCGGCCGCGGAGTTTGACCTTGTGCGCCTGTTAGTTTTAGATAGTTGTATAAATTTGTCCATGCTTTATAGGCGAGGGTCAGGTGGCTTGTAGTGCGCTACAGATCTGGGCCACGTTAGACAGGGTCACTGTGGGAGGCCTAGCTGGTACATTGTTACTTCATATGTCCCGATGCAATGAGTGGAACACTGGAGTATTGTAGGATCCTAGGTGTCTGAAAGGGGATGCTCCCTTTTTCGCATTTTTTACATTTCAAAATATGGAAGTCATCTGCGGTTGTGAGATACTATAAGCTGTTTCAGAGCATCTGGGTGACAAGACTGGAATAGTATGGGATTTTTCCACTTCAAGATTCAATTACCCCAGATGGCCACTTGGTAGCAGCAGAGGATAGAAAATCAGCGCCGGTGGGGCAGTCTTCCGACTCCCGAACTAGTAGTATAGGGGCCTATGATCGTGCCCTGTCGTGGTGCAGAGAGAGGTCTGGGTGTCTGATCGCCTGCAGCTTCCTCCTCACTATCCGCAGCAGACAGCTGTAACACAGTGCTAGCTATCTGCACTATGGATTTGATAGGGTCCTGTGCAACTGATGTGACAAGGGCTTGCTGTCCGCCGGATGTCGTTGTCGCTGTTATGTTTCAGCGCCGAGGGGGGCACTACACAGTAATGCTGACAAGTATGATGGGCCTTGACTCTCCCCAGTTCTTAGGTCGGCAAAGACTCGCCGGAATTGATCGGCCCACCGCCTCCGCGGGTCTGCACGGCCTTGCTACGTGGGCTTGTCTGTCCCCGTTATACAACAGCCCTGGGGCGCAATAAGTCGGGCACCGCGCCTCACCTGCAGCTCCTGACAGGGTCTCCGATGCACGGATCGCGCAGTTCTCCTGCTCCTCCGGTGCTGTGCGCCGGTATGGCTTTCCCAGCAGTGGCTGGGGTACGAGAAGGCTCACTCTCCTCCGCGCCGTGTGCGCCCTCTGTCTCGTCTTCCACGTGACCTAAGATGGCGCCCGCTGTTGTTCGTGGGCAGGGAGAGGCGCCGGACACCGGGCCGCGAGGCTCCGCTCTCTGATGAGGCCAACCTGGGATCCGGACGGCAGTACTCGTCGCAGGGCGCTCGGTAGGTCCCGCTGTAGCCGCCACACAGCTGTGTAGCTCCCTCGCCTTGTGTTAGTTTGCGGCCTGGTTTCAAGTCCTTCCTGCGTGCGCAGTATATTCTACTGCTTATGGATCCCGGGCATCAAATATTGCTGCCACTGCTTGCTTAGAGTCCTGCAGCAGCTACCAGGAGGTTAATCACCTACCGGAGATGTAGGATGGAGCTGATATTTGCAGGGTTTGCTGGATTCTAGCCGGAGCAGCTCTAAAACGCGGCCGTGTTAGACGCCCCGCCCCCGGAAGTGATGAAATGCTTCTTACGGGGCCACTCCTTAGTTGCCCTGGCTGTGTGTTTCAGGTCATGGTCATGCTGGAAGACCCAGCCATGATCCATCTTCAATGCTCTTACTGAGGAAAGGAGGTTGTTGGCCAAAATCTCTTCATACATGGCCCCATTCATCCTCATTTCAATACAATGAAGTCATCCTGTCCACTTTGCAGAAAAGCTCCCTCAAAGAATGATGTTTCCATCCCCATAGTTCACAGCTGGAATGGTGTTCTTGGGGGTTGTACTCATCACAGTACCCCTTTCATTTATTCGGAGCACTATATGAAATTAGAGAGGAACTCTGATTGGTTGCTATGGACAACAAAGATAGTCCTAGATCTAGACAGTTTCATACATGAGGCCCATTGTCTCTTATCTAGTACTCACATCTAGGATAAGAAAGCCATTGTGCCAATAGCTCAAGCACCCTCACAGAGGTGATAAGAACCACATTGCCCAAGAGCACTGTACAGCCAGTAGTGCTCACCTCTAGGATCCTATGGACAAGAGAACTGATGTGCCATAAGAGTATCCAGGTTACAACTGCCCAGGTGGGCTGAGAAGCTTATTATGAAGCTTTATCCAATTGGATGTAGAAGAGGACACTTCTACAGTACGCCATGACATGATATTCATGATGACCTAAAACCTTAAATCCAGCTTCTTTCTGTGCTGTCCTTGCATGAAGCAATAGCCTGAGTAACCTACTTATAACCTGGAGGTTATTTGGACCAGAGCTGAGATGATCTATGAAGTGTGGGCACCAGAGGGGACTCCAGTTTCCACCAGAAGGCTATGTTAATAAACCTGTTGATGAACGGTTCCACAAAGAAGCTAGAAGAGGTAGGAAAAGCACCTTACACAGTGCTTCTATATAGGATTCCTGGTCTCCAAGGGAAACTGACATCCTCCAACTGGAATCAATTGATGAGATCTTATTACTGCTCCCAAGAGAAGCCAGAAAGTCATGTAATAACAAGAATAATGACAATAATAATGTTAACAATGTTAGTGATGGATGCCATAAGAAAGACTGGCAAGAATTATTGTTCTGGTCACCAACTTCTGAAGCTATATCGATTGTTTTTTTTTTTGACTCATCGGACTTTAATTGACGAGTAAACGTATTGGCCGGCGAATTTACTCCCATTTACAAAACGCAGTTTTTTCTTTGTTGTCTATTTGGCCAAAAACTCGCACTTTTGATGCCGGTATTCTCGATGTAAATGAAACTGTACGTACACCAAATATAGGGGCATTTTAAGTCGGGAACTAATTGACAATTTAGTACTGCGCCTAAAGAAATGCACGCTTTATTACATATGTTAACAATTATTTATTATGGGCACCTCCACAACACATATGCGCCTAATTGAGGCACATTACTTACACTGTATATTGGATATCAGTTATGCGCCCCCGTTGCACATATCAATATTTTTAGGCGATTAAGTTTACTATGCAAGGTATACAGGACGACAGATTTTTTTTAAAGGGTTGTGCTTTTGATGCACTTTACGATGATTTAATTGCGAACCGCTCCAAAAATGCTGCGGCACCGCCAATTTTCAGACATGTCGCCCTATGTCTTACAGCCCCTTTCCAGATCTAGTAATGAGAGGTCTCCTCAAAGGGAGTCTGTCGCCAATTTTGTTTTACTTATTATGAAACGAAGGACCTGATACATATTCTGTTCTTCTCTTAGCCACTTTTAATTTTTCTGATTGTGATTTTCTAATCGGCCCGTCTATTATGATTGAGGGGACACGTCTTGCCTGGCACTGGCTTGTATCACCGCAAGGATCAGAGAGATACTTCAACTAGCTAGCTTCAATGCTCATGGAAGCATTAAGAGTGACTCCAGGACCATTGATTTCTGATAGGAAAGTTTATAGGCATGCTCTGTGACCTGGAAAGAACATCAGTGTTGCAGGACGGCTCGATGAGGAAGTGAATTTTGACCTTTTTGTGAATGCATGTGGTTCCATGTGTTATCTATACACCTCTTGGTGTCTCCCTTTCCTTTGACTGCTTGGATGAGCGCAACATACTGCCAAAATCTCTCTCTACCTGAGAAACAGGAGAGTATTTAATACTTCTACTTAGGCCGTGCGTGGCCAAAGTGAGAAAACTGCATGACTTAATGAATTTTTTTAATACTAGAGGGGCGTCATGTCCGAAAAATCGATGGCCATATCTATCAGTTTAGGCGCATTAAATCAGTGTAAAGTGCGCATGGAAAGTCCAATAGCTTTCTAAAAATTTGGCATCAGTATACCTTGCTTAGATTGCTTTTAATGCACGCCTTCAAGACTGCTCATCCGTGAATCAAAAAGTGGAGCATTGCCATCAAAATTACAATAGGTTGTGGGCATGTGTATCAAACAAGGGGGCAATTGTATCAAAAAAGGCCAGCGCAGTGCATCAAAAAAAGGGGTTCATCGGTATCTCAAAAAAGGGTGGGCCACTGTATCAAAAAAAGGCCATGCATCAGAGAATAAAGGAGTGGCAATGTCTATGTCAAAAACAGTGGGCATTCTATCACTAAGAAGGGACGCCATTATTTCAATAAAAGGCGCATTGCTCACACGCTTATAGGCACTTAATATATCATTGGTAATTATAATTATGCGTATATCGAGCTCATTGCAAGATGGGGAGGCATTACAATATGTAAAACGCACTCATTAGGCGCCATTTGAAACGGAGGGAGCACAAGGAACCATTTTTAGTATACATTAACAATTAGGGTCGTTTCACCATGCACTGTCATATTTGCGCTTTGTTTTGGTTGTACGACAGTACATTTACAACACAGAATATGGCGTAAAAAGTCGGTGTTATGCGGAAAAGTAGAACAAAAAAACTTTTTGGCTTCTGGGCGTTGGTATAACCGTGTTTGGGACATGTCCGCGACGACTGAATAAGTGGTTAGTGGAAATTTAAAATCCCAATATAACCAATATAATTCATAAAAATGTTTTTACATATAATAAAACTTGATAGTTAAAACAATTCTTAAGTTCGATTTGTGATGATCATTCCCTTTTTAAGTGATTGATTCTGCTCAATTACATTTTACAGTAAATGCCTAACAAAAAAAAAGAAAAAAAGGTCTCCTCCTTAACAAATCCAAGGGAATTCACCACTTCAGTGGGCGAAATACTATCTACAGTGCAAACAAGTTCTCAACAAGTGGCTAGATCATCATCTATTCCCTGTATGAATGGACCACAGATGGAGGGCAACTTCTGTGGGGCTCATGCTATATGAAGCACCTCAAAGGATTTCCTGGCAAAGAAGAAGAAGTCATGCTCCAAAAGATAGTATAATCACTAGTATCCTGATCTAAAAGTTGCTAAACATAATGGTTAATGCTTGGATAGCTAGACTTTGGAGAATTACCTGACACCAGTTGAATCTAGTCTCCACAAAGTGGAGGAAGTCTAGGGTTCCGTTAAAATGCATGTGCAACCATAGATGCAAGTCAATAGTTTAAAGCTGTTAGGAATCTTCAATCAACAGAGTGATGATTCATTCGCACCTGGTAACCTGGGTCTAACATACAGCGAGGCCAGCCCAGAAGGACGCTTCTGGAGCTCATGCCTAGAAGGATCTGTATGGTTCAAGGGCTCTAGTCTACATGAGAAAATGAGATGCCCTCTAATGTGAAGGAGCTAAAGGTGGTAAGTTGGTAAACATAACACAACAGCAGTGGCTTAAAAACAGGGATGAATCAGGTCCCTCATCCTTTTGGAAGAAGCTTGTCAAATATTCTACTTTGTAGGAAAGCATCTATATATACTCACCAACATAAATATCCCAGAAATTCCTGACATTCTTCAGCAGAGAAGCTGAAGTTGAGGTTATACACCAATACTGGTGTGAAAGGGTCATCTCTCAATCAAGACATCTTTGCCCAAATTAACCAAAATCAGGGAACTTCAGTACAAGACCTTCTGGTAACAAAACCAAATGCCAAGAGCAGTGCTCTGTTCACTGTACAATGTAGACTAACCACTGGTGATCAATGCCATGTTCCTGAAACGGGATATCCCACTGGCTTACATCTTCCCTCCTCTTCCCATGGTTCAAAGAGTCCAAAGACCAAAGCAACCCCAGACCAAGCAGACCTTGAGGATGAGAATAAAACAAGGGAATTACTGGGTTTTCCCAATATGGCGCAACCAGGTGTCAGAAGCAGAGCTGCCAGAGAGTGACGCCCTAACATGAAGGCAGCTCAATTTTACAGCATGGAAGGTGACTGTACCTTATTAACATACCCAGGTTTGAGATTCTGGTTGTCATCTGCATGCTACAAAATGTGTTACCTCACAATTCCACAAGTTCCATCGAATGTTATGTACCCATGCACACAAACGGGTGTCGTCTGTGTATCCTTGTGTGGGCTCAAACTCTTTCATGGACTGAGGTCTCTGACAGTCATTTTACAAGACGAATAGTCACTCCAGAGGCTTTGCAACTAACACAGAGTATGCAAGAATAAAAAACTATATTCTTGGCCTGGTGCTCTCCTAAAGGATTTTCTGAAATGCCTCCTTCTATGACAACCCTACTTGAATCTCTTCCAAGGGTATGACAAAGACTTAAGCCCTTCAACCTAGAGGGTACAGAAAGTAGCCTGTTCTGCTTCCTTTGGAGTGCACCTTGGAACCCACCCCTTAGTAAAGAGGTTCATCAAGACAACATCCAGGCTGAGACCTAGGATCATGCATCCAGTGTCAGCATGGGATCTACCCTTGGTCCTAAAGAAGTTGTGTGATCATCCTTCTGGCCCCTTGGAGGATTCTTCCTTCCAATATTTATCCTGAAGGATAGCCTTTCTTTTGGCCATAAACTCAACTGAACGCATTGGAGAACTGCAGGCGATCATTACATTGTATTCCTCAAAGACAAGGTGATCATTAGTTTTCTTCTATGATGCAGTCTTAAAGTCCCTTTGCAGGTTAACATCAACCAGCATTAGCCTTCCAGCTTTTGAAGAGTCTTCTACTCCACAATAGGTTCTTCATCAATGCAACATGGTAAGATGCCTAAGGACATATTTTGAAATGATTGCCCTTTCAGAAAAGAGAAAAACTTGCTTATCTCCTTTGCTAGTGCAAAGAAGGGACTAAATACTTCCAAGTCCACCATCTCCCACTGGAAGAGAGATATGATAGCCTATGCTTACAGTTTTGAAGCATTGGGCATACCTACCTTCCTTGAAACCCATAGTTTCAAGGACTCTTTCAACTTCTAAAGCCAACAGAGTTCTGGTTTCTGTAGACCAGATTTGCTCTTCAGCCTCTTGGTTATCTCTTAATACCTTCATTGTGCACTAAAGAATAACTCAAAGGTCCTCAGATGATGCCTTCTTTGGGAGATCAGTTCTGAGTTCTGTGCGAGTGGTCCTTCCCTACATTTTGCTTGTCACATTCCCATATTGTGCTGCTGGAAAGGATGCAAGGACTAAGGGAAAACAGATTTACATTCTAAATCTTCAACTTCATTCATGAGGGAAAACCAAGTATTCTGTTGACATAAAGCAGGATGGAGAAGAAGAATGTTTTGGTTTGGTCCACTACCATGAACCATTAAAACCATTTTATACCCTTGGGGCTGTCTTCAGGTCGTGTTATCCCTTGTCAAACCTTTATTTTTTTTTAAAAAGTGGTCGGACTCTGATCATCACACTATCATGTCCTAAAAATTAAAATTTACGTAATACTTTAAAAACTTTCTAGTACTTTGCTTTTTTTTTCTACTCATCTACAACCATCCTATAGATTTGGAAAGTAAAAGACCTAAATAACTCTCCATTTTACTTCACTCCCCCTACGAACTTGTTTTTAACATTTGGGGTACATGTAAAAGGGGGGCTGCACCAGAAGTCTGGCATTTTTCAGCCCTGTTCGCTATAGTTTAAATTCGCCTGTACCCCAAATATCAGGGTTTTCAGAGAAAACCTACGGTACTTTGTATGCTTCTGACTTGGGGGGGGGGGGGGCAGGGGGGCAGGGAGCACTAAAAATCGTTTTGGACACATTTATAGCTTCAGAAATTCAGCGCATTACTGTCAAACAGGAAAAACCCTTTCAAAGGGGTTTTACCTAAGAAAGAATTGCGTTTTTATCCCTAAAAATGCCCCCTTTTTTAGACCCGCAGGGGCCCTGCAATGAGGGGAGGGTTTCTGGCCCCACCAGAAAACTATTGGGTTTTTTTTTTAATGACCACTGAGGCCTGTTCTGTGTAGACATTCTTAGTTGTGGGGATGGAATTTCACCTACATGGGGGGGTCACTCCCTTTAGTAAAACGCAGGGCCCTTGCAAGCCCTTCTTGTGGGGGGGAAAAGGGCCCCATCTTGAAAATAAGAATGTAAAAAGAGGTTTGCCAGGGGCCTTACACGTCTCGGGGGCTATGCCAGAGGCTCAGGGACCTTCACAGGGGCTCAGGGACCATCACGGGGGCTCATTTTGGGGGCCTCTGGTTGGGGAATTTTCATTGGGGCTCTGGGTGGGGTACTCAGTTTGGGGACTCTTCACTGGGGCTCAGGGTGGGAGCCATTCACAGGGGCTATGGGTGGGGGCTTTAGTGTTGGGGCCCTTCACAGGGGCTTATCTTGGGGGCCTCAGTTGGGGGGTCTTTACTGGTGCTCAGGGTGGGGGCCTCAGTTTTGGGGCAGTTCACTGGGGCTCAGGGTGGAGGCCCTTCACTGGGACTCAGGGTGGGGGCCTCAGTTTGGGGGCAGTTCACTGGGCTCTGGGTGGGGGCCCTTCACTGGGACTCAGGGTGGGGGACTCAGTTTGGGGGCTCTTCTTTGGGGGCCTTTCACTAGGGGCCTCAGTTTGGGGGGCCTTCCCTTGGGGACTCAGGGTGGGGGCCCTGGTTACTAATAAAAACAAGCACTGTGCTGTGTGAGGGATAGCCCAGCCTCCGAGTCACAGCACAATAGGTTTTCACAGAGAACAGGCACTGAGACTTGTTCTTTCTTTAAAGAGAACCATATGTTATGCCCCCCTTGCTGAGGACAGCACAAACTAGTGTCAGACATGCTGTTTCTAGTGCTGTGTCCCTTATTCTGTAAGATGCTGTAGTTTTAGAAATGTAATGCTCAAATCTGGCAGTTTTCAACCAGAAAAAAGTCCAGCTTATTCATGAGCAGGTGTTAGCCCCGGCCACCTGAGCATAGCCCCACCCACCTATCAATCGATTAACCTATTACTTTGAATAAGTAGAAACATGAGAATAACTTCCAGGTGGGCATGGCCTCACTGATTTGTCAAACAGGTCTCCTGCATCTTGCCCGCACACAGAGAGGGGAGAGTCCAGCACCAGTCACAGTCCCGCAGTAAGTGGTAAAGAAAGAACAGTCTCAGTGCCTGTTCTCTGTGAAAACCTAATGCGCTGTGACCCAGAGACCAAGCTCTCCCTCACAGAAAGCAGACCCTTATTTTTATTAGTAGCTATAGTAAGGTCAGTGAGCAGGCAGCCCGGTGCACGTGCCAGCATAGAGGGCTCTGAGTGCCACCTCTGGAGCGCGGGCCATAGGATTGCAACCACTGCAATAGGAGATAGTCACAGCTCCCACTCTCTCCCTCCCTGTACACTGACTTCTTTCCAGGTCAGAGAGCATGCCTAAAAAACTCTCCTATAGCAGTCAATGGGACTGCTACTGTTTTCAGGCTCCTATGTGCATGAAGCTGCTGCAAAGCATCTCTATAAATGCAGTTAAAGCAGTGCAGGCAAGAAAGCTGTCCCCACAATCATATACAGACAACCGAATCAAGAAATCTACAATCAGAAAATAAAAACGATTAAGAAGAAAAGAATATGTATCAGTATCTTGTTTTAATAAGTAGAAAAAAAAGGCGACAGATTCCCTTTTACATTTGTTTTGCTGTCTGCGCCCCTATTTAGAAGATTTCACCTCTCTTCCTGTCTCATGTGCTGCTGTGGAATGCTGACACTTGTAGTTCCACAGCTACTAGCTGCTGTAGAACATGGAACTACATGTTTCAGCATGCCACAGCAGCACATTTTAAACACATGTACTATTCAGCACCCATACAATTAGTACATGTTTGCTGTGGCATGCTGGCTCTTGTAGTTTCACAACTAAAAATGCCAGCATGCCGCACATGTTCTAATTGTATGGGTGCTGATACAGTACAGTACTGTATTTTACATAGCCTTCTGGGGAAGAGTGTAGGGGATCAAGAGCAGTAAGAACAGATCAGTAAGAGCAGCCGGATTGAGAGGTGTTGTGCCGGCCTGAAGATGGAGGTTCCCAGCACAAGTCAGGTAGGCAGGAAGAAGGTAAAGAAGAGGTGTTGTACCGACCGGAGGACGCAGTGGGAAGGCTTGCGATGTTCTGATGTAATTAATGTCAGCACACTGAGCCACGCCCCATAAGTCTCTGTTTGTAACTAGGAGAGGGATGTAAGTCGGGGACAGCCTGTATAACTTTTTCTTTCTCTTTTTTCACAACCTTCATGTGGACAACCCCTTCAAGTAGGAATAATTTTCTGTAGCTCGCTACACCACAGGCATCCATCATGCCAAGTAGGGAACCTTTTATTAAAACGTAGTGGTCCACAGCCTTAAAGAGTCATTGAGGGAGTAAGGGGCCCAAGCTGAAGTTTTGCACTAGGGCCCATGAGCTTTTACGACACTGTTTAGTATTGTAGTCACTCATCCAATTTGCATATTATTATTATTTATTTTAAAGCACCATCAGTTCCAGGGCGCTGTACATTCAAGGGGGTTACATACATAACATAGGTCAAACAAGTACAAAGGTGACGATAAATAACTAACAACTGGCACAGAGGGAGAGAGGACCCTGCCCGTGAGAGCTTACAATCTACAAGGAGGGAGGAAAGACAGAAGGTGAGTGGCAGACATGTTTGGAGGGTTTAGTGGCAGCGGGGTTAATGTAGGTTATTGGCAATCCTGAAGAGATGGGTTTTCAGGTAGCTTTTGAAGCTAGTGAAGATAGAGTAGAGTCTGATGTGTACTGCATACAGTACAAGTACACACAAAGACAATTTGGCAGACACTAAGGGCGACATGTATGAACGGGGCACAAGATTAGCAGGGTTAAAAACTATTAGTTCTTAAAAATGTGAGAATTGCCTCTAGAACGCTATAAAAGGATGCTAAAAAAAGTAAAAGATATACGGTTTATTTAACATTAACATGACGCGTTTCACGAGTGTGCAAACTCGCTTCCTCAGATGTACCGATCCATCAATTTAACAAGCTTTATATCTGTTTCTTGTCTAAACACAATTTACTATCTAAATAGATAATTAGTTAAATCAATAATCTTAATTGTAGAACAATCAACCAATTTACTATAAAAGTCATCCATAGTTAAACTCATTCATAAAAATTCATTCATAAAAATCCATTCATAAAAGGTCCATTCATAAAATTCATAAAACTAGAACATTCAAAAATCACTATATTTAAAAAATACCATATGAATTCTTAGTTAAAGTTTTGGATTACTTTGTTTGGATATCTATTTGTTAAAAGTAATAAATAAAACTATATTTTATTTTGTGTGTAAATAAGATGTGAAAAAAGAGAACAACGGATTCAAATACCTTGTTTAATCCGTGTGGTTTTAGTGTGTTCAATTTATAAATCCAATACATTTCCCAGCTACTTAGCTTTTTTTCTCTATTCGGTATTTCTTCTGGGATGTGCTCAATGGGCTGAATAGCAAATTCTAACTCATTGCTGTTATGAACTTCTATATACTGTCTAGGAAGACTATGAACTAGTCAGCCGTGTTGGATGTTATAACGATGACCTCTCAAGCGTCGGGATAGTTTAATTGTTGTCTTTCCTACAGATTGTAGGCCGCATTGGCATGTAATCAGATAAATCACGAAAGTACTTGAACAAGTCAAAGGGTCTTTAATCCGAAACTCCTCCCCCGTGGATGTCGATCTAAAGTTATCACCTTTCTTTATCACTTTGCAACATTTGCAAATGATATGGCCGCATGCATAAACACCCGCTTTTTTCCTTCCCTTTCCTTTTTCACTCTCCTCGATTAATTCGTGCCGTTTTTCATTATGTTGTTTCAGCTTAGAGGGTGCCAAAATATTTTTAAGGGTGTTGGCTTTCCTATAAATAAATTTAGGACATTCAGATAGAATTCCTTTAAGGACTGGGTCTCGTTTCAAAATATACCAATGGTTCTTTATGATATTCTGAATTTCCTTGTACTGAGAGCTATGAGTAGTTATGAAACTCATTTCAAAAAGCCCTCCATGACTTTTTTTATCTGTTTTTTTATTTGATTCAAGATATTGGGTCTGTGTTCGAGATGCTGCTTTTCTTCGAGATCCCTCTAATAATTTTTTGGGGTAACCCTTTTGAACAAATTTTTCTGTAAGAATCTGCTTGTTCTTTGAAGATTTAATCTTTTGTGCAATTTTTCTTGATGCGACAATATTGGCCATATGGTATATTGTTTACCCACTTTTTTTGGTGATTTGATTTGTAAGCCAAATAATTGTTTGACTCAGTAGTTTTGAAGTGTGTCTTTGATACTAGTTCGCTATTCTCTACGTAGAGGTGCAGATCTAAGAACACTATTTCTGTTCTGTGACACATTGCTGTAAATTTTATCCCCCAATTGTTACTATTTATAAACTTCACAAAATTTTCAAAAGTGCTCGTGGGTCCCTCCCAAATAAACAAAAGGTCGTCAATGAATCTTCTGCAATATTTAATGTGTCCGACAAAAGAGTTCTCGTCTGATTCTATATATTGTCTTTCAAAAAGACCCAGAAACAGGTTGGCCAGCGATGGGGTAACTGTCGTTCCCATCGCCGTGCCAACCTGCTGGTGGTAGTATGTATGATCATAGCTGAAAAAAATATTTTTCAAAATCATCTCCATAGTATCTATGATCATACATACTACCACCAGCAGGTTGGCACGGCGATGGGGACGAGAGTTATACGGCGCCTGAATTCGGGGGGCATGCAGGAGGGGGGGCGCACTAGAACCGCACGAAGCTATAGATTTATAGCTTCAGTACAGCAATTCAGTAGTAAGGCGCATTACTGCTGGAACAGGTAAACCACTTTTAAAGTGGTTTACCTGAGCCAGAATTGTGGTTTCTGTGCTAGAATGCGCCAGATTTATGACCCGTAGTAGAGCGGGTTAATAAATCAGGTGCATTCTACACTATTCTTATGCGCAGAAAAATTGGCAATCATACATGTCGCCCTAAGTTGCCATACTTTATTAAGACATCAAACACATACAACAAACTGAAAGCTCACACTTTAACACGAGTCATAAGTCTATAACATGTTCAACTACAACAGGAATGCCCCTTATTCCGGTTTACTTTCTTGAGAAGATCATCATGATTTTGTTTCTAGTTATTGTTTTCTTGCTAACACATTCTGAAGTTCAATACATGGAATTTATCGTTACAAAGTTCAGAGTACATAGATATCAACAAACTAAGTCAAAGATAAATGTTATTTGTATTGTTTTATTGGCAGTCAGTGCATGTCCTCCTCCGATAAGTCATCAGTGGTCAGTTATAACCAACTTTACAATTACAGATAATAAAAACATGAAACTACAGTACAAGAAATGGAGGGGAAATTAAACTTCAATAATTTTGTTTATTACAATTATTTTTTTAATATTAAAATATTTTTATTGAAACATTTTCTATAAACAATACAGAAGAAAACAAAATAGGCATATGGTGTGGCCAATAGACATATGATACAACAGAAATATTAATGGGACAGATAAAAATTACATTGAACATTGTAAACAATTAATTTTTTTTACCAACTTCAATAATATTTCAATCTCCATCTGTTTGATCTGCTGACTGAGCCTCTGACTTGAAATATCCAAAAAGACTGGATGCTCCAGCAGCAGATGCCGACCCCAACCAAGACAATCCACTGGCCACAGCTGACCCTACAGCACCTGAACTGGATGAAACAGAAGTTCCTAGCTGCACAATACTACGAGCTGTGGATTCCTCTGTTTCTCCAGATTGTGCAGATAAAGACTCTGCTAATGGAGCTATGTAATCAGCAGCAGTCAACACCATAGCGCCTGATCCAGCAGATAACGCATCTGCTTTAGCTGCAATTACTGGAGCCAATGTTTGCGCACCCATGGAGAGCATGTTTCCTAAAGCTGCCACTCCTCTTCCAGCAGCTGTGCCTACCGCATCCGACATGGCAGCCAACCCCTGTCCTGCAAGATCAACTCCTTTGGCTGCAATTGATCCTACAATTTCAGAATTTGAGCTTACAGTTGATTCTATTATTTTGACTTCTTCAGCCGCAGCAACTATGATTCCTCCTGAATTTGGCATCAAGTTTCTAATTATCTGTAAATAAGATAATGCATGGATCAGTAATGAGGTTAAAAATAATGATAGTCACAGTCAAACCCTGTTTACCTGTCTTATATTAACTTTTGCTCATAAGAAAGCGCTAGGTCTTAATTTCAGGGGATGTCTTATTTTTCTATGAACACGAATTCACATTTATTGTTGACCAAAAAATTTAAATATATTAATATACTCTAGTCATGTCATCAGCATTACCAGCCAAACTCTGAATTCAATCAAGAATTTCTTGTGGCTCTATTTCCATGTACAAGAATCTATAGTGCATTTACCAATCCCGGTTAGTGTTGAGCGATTTTTATCGACAAAGTTGAAATCGGCCAAGGTTTTTATGGTGATCGAAGTTCCAGTCATGCGATAATTAAGGTTAAAATCTGTGCTCATCTATTAAGATCTCGCCTTTTTCGCGGCTTCTGTAATTTAGGCGGCCAGCAAATCAGATATTACAGAATAGAGCAGGGTGAGATGTTCGTGGGCGACGTCATGACTGGGTTGTGTATGGTTGCGATTGGCTGGTAAAAATTCACATGACCTCCGTTTTACATAGAACGGTTTCCTGTTTCAGCCTCGTGTCTCTCTGGTCTCATAGGGATAGGACGCTGCGCCTCTGCCTGTGGCAAACAGTCAGCGAAATTAGTTATTTTCTGCACAGAGAGAACTCTTACTATTAGCTGTGATCCCTTCAATTTAGTGTAGATTAGAGATTGAGATTTTATGTAGTTAGCTAGAGAATTTTAAAGCAGCATCTACCGCTGTAAATTCACGGCGGTAGGTAGCGGGGGGGGGGGGCCGCGGAACGAACACAGACAAGCTCTTCTATAAAGAACATGGATAAGTTCACCAAGACTTAGTTGTAGACATTGTAGTGGAATATCTTTTTATTAACAGTTTGCTATTGAAATATTTCCTGGATATTGGGCAGCTGAACTTATATTTGATACACATATTTCTAGTAATGCAGGTCTCTTTGATTGATCTTGTTGTTAGCACAGGTGAATTGAAAGTGCAAAAAATACCATTTAGTATATCTAAACATAACAGTTACGGGTTTTTTGACTTTGGCACACACAGAATTGTTCATTGACGCAGATTCTACTGTAAATCTTTAAAAACAGCAATTCTTATAGTCACACAGGTGAATTGAAAGGTGCAAAAAATATCGTTTATTATCCCAAAAACATAACAGTTACGTGTTTTTTGACTTTTGACAACCTGCATTGTTCATTGAGCAGTTCTACGTAAATCTTATAAAACAGCAATTACTATATTCACCACAGGTGAATTGAAGGTGCAAAAAATATCGTGTTATTATACCAAACATAACAGTTACGTGTTTTTTGACTTTGCGCACCCAGCATTGTTCATTGACGCTGCATCTACGTAAATCTTAAAACAGCTATTCTATATTCACACAGGTGAATTGAAGAGTGCAAAAAATACGTTTATTATACCAAAATAAACAGAACGTGTTTTTTGATATTGCACACCAGATTGTTCATTGACGCAGCATCTACGTAAATCTTAAACAGCAATTCTATATCTCCCCACAGGTGAATTGAAAGGTGCAAAAATATCGTTATTATACCAAAACATAACAGTTAGTGTTTTTTGACTTTTGCGGCACCAGCATTGTTCATTGACGCAGCATTACGTAAATCTTAAAAAACAGCATTTCTATATTCACACAGGTGAATTGAAAGGTGCAAAAAAATACGGTTTATTATATCAAAATTAACAGTTATGTGTTTTTTTGCTTTTTGCACACCCAGCATTGTTTCAATTGACGCGGCATTACGTTAAATCTATAAACAGCAATTCTATATTCACCACAGGTGAATTGAAAGGTGCCAAAAATATGTTTATTATACCCAAAACATAAACAGTTACGTTTTTTTTGACTTTTGTGCACCCAGCATTGTTCATTGAGCCAGCATTCTACGTAAATCTTAACACAGCAATTCTTTATATTCACCACAGGTGAAGTGAAAGGTGCACAAAAAATACCGTTTATTATATCAAAACAAAACAGTTACGGGGGGTTCTTTTTGACTTTTGCACACACAGCATTGTTCATTGACGCAGCATTACTAAATCCATTAAAACAGCAATTCTATATTCACACAGGTGGAATTGTAAGTGCAAAAATAGTCGTTTATTATACCATAACATAACAGTTACGTGTTTTGTTGACTTTTGCACACCAGCATTGTTCATTTGACGCAGCATCTACGTAAATCTTAAAACAAAACAGCAATTCTATATTCCCACAGGTGAATTGAAAGGTGCAAAAAATATCGTTTAGATACCAAACAAAACAGTTAAGTGTTTTTGGCTTTTGGCGCACCCAGCATTGTTCATTGAACGCAGCTTACGTTAAATCTTAAAAGACAGCAATTTCTATATTCACACAGGTGATTGAAAGGTGCAAAATATATCGTTTATTATACCAAAACTTAACAGTTACGTGTTTTTTGACTTTTGCGCACCCAGATTGTTCATTGACGCAGATTACGCTAATCTTAAAACAGCATTCTATATTCACCACATGTGAATTGAAAGGTGCAAACAAAGATACGCTTTTATTAATATCAAAACAAACGTTTCGTGTTTTTTGTCATTTTGCACACCAGCATTGTCCATTGACGCATGCATTCTAGTAAATCTTAAAAAAAACAGCATTTCTATATTACCACAGGGGATTGAAAGGTGCAAAAAATATCGTTTTTATACCAACAAACCCATAACGATACGTGTTTTTGGACTTTTGCCCAGTCCAGATTTGTTGATAGAACTTGCAGTTAAATTTGAATCAGCAATTTTGTTTTGATTTAGAGGGATTTGAGAATAGCTGTGATTTGCAGTCTTTTATTAAGAGACTTTCAAAAACTATTCCATACCTTCTCAATTTTTATATTTCTGAACATGGAGCGAAATGCAGTGGTAAGCGTGCAAAGAGGGGGGTAGCACATGGAGGTAGAAGGGTACGAACGAGAAGGTGCTCCTTCAAGTGCAACACGATGCCAGCGGTTCGTCAGTTTGCAGGACCGTCGGCCTGTCTCACTGGCAGGGACCCTGTGAATTTAAGTAACACGAAATCGTCGCACATTCTGTCCTTCAGTGGTAATGCTAAACCTGCATCTAGCAGTGCTTTACCCTCCTCGTCCTCGCAGTCACGGCACAAAATGTACGTCATTCCAGAATCATCTGCTCCGGTCCAACATGGAAGCAGCCAAATGTCAACTCGTGTACCCACACTGTGGATAATCCATTGTTGAAGACTCTATGATGACAAATGGGTTGGGGTCAGAATGCATGTTTAAAAAGATCAAGACAGATTGATTTAGTCTGCTCTGAACTCCAGGTTATGATTGCATCAGAGGAGGTGAAGGGAAGCGGTCAATCGGGCAAAATCCCGGGCGGTCGGCAACGCCTTGCAGTGCCCTTGCTTATAGCCCGCAGCTTCTGGAGCAGAAAGTCAGGACGACCAGTCACCTGTGTTGATGATTGATGATGGTTGGATGACGGACATTGCGGATCCAACCATAGGTCATTCTCCGCAATTTTCTTAGTGCCGAGCGCTTCATCAGTGGACGAGGAGGAAGACGATGGGGTTGTGGTCAATAACGTCCCGCCACAAAAGGGAGAGTGGGGTGGTCGCAGAAGTCGCTTGAAATGATTCCACCAGGCCGACGGTCAGCGCAAACCCCGCCTCTCGCTAATCGACGTCAAAAGGTCCAGGACCTTCAAGCCTGGGTTCTTCTTTGGCAAGCCTCTGTTTCACCCATCGATTGTTCATATGCCGCGTTGCCGGTAAAACGCATAAGTAGAGGCAAGAAAAGAACATTAAGTGGTTAACCACCCCAACTGTCGAGTCACATGCAGCGAATGATGAGTTGAAATGGAGGGAACACTTGGCCAAAAAAGGCCACACCGACGCGGGCCTCCAACCACTGTCACACCTCTGTCTCTGCCTCTCCTCCTCCGCCTCCACCAAGCGTTCCTCAGCTGCCCATGTATCTCAGAGTCATGATCAGCGGGATCAGCCTCCGCTTCAGCCCTCCTACGGTCGCTCCGAGTACCAACCAGCACACCAGAAGGACCCACTACCCTTCTCCTTCCGCCAGTTTGTCGACCTTGCACGCCGTAACAGCGGCCAGTCTAGCAGCGCCATCTGTGTCCTTCCAGGTTTGGGAGCAGAAGAAACACTTTAACCCAAACCATCCCAAAAGCAAAAGCCTGATTGTTCGGCGATTGCCGGCTTTGGCCTTGGAAATGTTGCCTTTCCGTCTGGTGGACAACAGATGGGGTTCCGCCACGTCCATGGGCCCTCGCCTGCCCCAATTACCAGATGGCCGAGCATGCATTTCTTTGCCAGAAAAGCCGTCTATGCCCTGGCCAGCCACGTGTCCTCTAAAATTTTCAAGCGCGTTGTCTGCATCTGTGTCCGGGAAAAGTCCATCTCTCTGACCGACACATGGACTAGTAAGCAGGCCAAGGCCGCTATATCTCTGTGACAGCTCACTGGGTGAGGCTGGGTGGATGTCTCCTGGGGGTGAGGTGGCTCTCAGGCGCGGCGCACGCTCTTCAAAAAACCGTAGGGAGGGTTGCCAGGGGCTCTTTCACCCAAGGTCCTCTGGTGGCATCACGTCCAGAGGACACCAGGCATTAGTTGAAATTAATCTGCCTTGGAGACCGTACAAACCACAGGGTCAGGAGCTGTGGACGGCTCATAAGCAACGAAGGAGCCGAAGCGTGGCTGGGTGACAAGAACCTTGTGACAGGCAAGGTGGTGTGCGATAAAGGGACGAAATCTGCTGGGACCGCCCTTAAGATCGGGTTGGCTTGGAGCACATCCCTTGCCTGGCACATGTTTGAACTTGGTCGTCCAGAAATTTCTAAGAGATACCCGGGCTGGACTGCCTGCTGAAGAAAGGCTCGAGGTCTTGGGAGTCGCACTTCCACCTTCAGCACCTGCTTCGTTCCCGCCGGCTGCGTTGCCAGCGTCAGCTCGGCCTCCCCGTCAACCGTCTCATTGTTGACAACACGCTGGTTATTCCACCCTCAATGCTCCAGCGATTTGTGGGCATGCAGCGGCAATGCCATTGCAGTAGGAAGTGACACGTTGACCTGAACATGCAGCGGTCGGCCCTTCGGGGTGTTGAACCACCGAGAGTGGAGGCAGGTGAGAAGAGCTCTGCACCCTCCTTGCAGTTTTGAGAAGCCACCAAAATGGTCAGTGCGGGGACAATGCTTGTCATCATGAGCATTGTTAGTTGTCTTAGTTCTGGAGATGATGGTTGGACACTTCTGAACAAAAAAGGTTCCCTGCCAGGACGGAGGAGGGAGACGGAACACAGTATGCGGAACACGGAGCCTTCTCTCCGTCAAATCCACAAGGCCCCGGACAGTTTCCACATTTCACGGTCTTATTAGGCAGTGGTTCGGGTCCTGAGCTAGTGCAAGGTGGCGATCAGCTATCAGGGTGCGATCATCTCAGGCAGTCAGGGCTGTATTGAAGCTGTGCCGGAGGCAGGCGGAGCGAGGAGGAGGAGGATAGAGAATCCTAGAACCGCTGTTATCGACGTCCTGCCTTGGATAGAGGTTTGGCGCGAATTTGAGGCGGAGGAGAAGATGAGGAAAGATCAGTTGCTAGTGCCCCTTGACTCAGAGGCTGGGAATCAAGGCTCCAGTCTCTCACATGGTGATTGGATGCTCCATTTCATCCAACATGATCCTCGCATTAAGGCCATCAAACATGAACAATCAGTTACTGGGGGCCACCCTCCTGGATCCTTGGTACAAAACAAAACTCAGCACTTTCCTTCCCATCCACCCAAATAGAGAGTTTAAAATGCAGGAATGGAGACTTGCTGAATTGATCACTGGAGAACATCTGTTGCATCTTCTTCACGTTCTCCAAATGTCACGGTGGAACAACATCAGAGACGTGACAGCAGTGTAGAGTGCCAAGTAGGCGTAGCGGCAGCAGCAGGCAGGTGGCACGAGAGCCTAATGGGTTGACCTCTGGCAATCTTTTGTATACCACCGCACCAACGCATGCAATGCAGGCACCACTTGCACAACGCACAGAGATCAGCTTAAGATCATGGTGCACGACTATCTGCGTCTTCAACACCGATGTTTTTGGAAAGTGTTCCGGACCAAAATAGACTTATGGGTATCAAAATGGCACGATATGCCCGAGTGGCTCATCACGCCATAGAGGTGTTGTTCTTGACCGAGCAGCAGCGTCATATCTGAGCAGACTTCAGCACAAGCTGCGGGAGTATTACAGACAAACGCATCCGGCTGTTCCAAAGATAATGTGGTTCGTTGTGCTTTCATCAAGATGAATTCAGGCTATGGATCTCTGATGATTGTTGGGGCCCCAATTGCGAGGTCACCGATTAGTTGCCGGTCTACTTCACATTCCTTTTCAAACAGAAATGGTCCTCTTGAAAACTTTTTTTTAAATGATCATTTCTTACTGCAATTTTTATTTTCTTTTCCCAACAGTTCATTTTGCTGGTTTTGCTGTGAGGAGACTGTAAAAAGACAGCAAGGTTTTCATGACAACACCATATTTCCATTTACTCACTTTTCTTAAGAAGTTTTCGCATTGTCAATAGTTTTGAGGTCATGTTGCTGTGAGATACAGCTATAATTATGGTCCTTTGGAACAGAAATGTGGCTTCTAAGTGGCATTTCTCCCTCACAATTTTTAATAGTGGCTGAGAAGTCATATTTATAATTTTTTGGGGTCATGTAGCTGTGAGATACAGCAATAATCATGGTCCTTGGAACAGAAATGTGGCTTCTAAGTGGCATTTCTCCCCCACAATTTTTAAAAAGTGGCTGAGAAGTCATTTTTATTAATTTTTTGGGTCATGCTGCTTTGAAATGCAGCAATACTACAGGTCCTATTATAAAAAAATGTTGTTTCTAACAGACATTTGTTCTTCACAATTGACCAAAGTGGCTCAAGGGTCATGCTTTGAATTTTTGGGGGCATTTTGCTTTGAAATGCAGCAATACTACAGGTCCTATTCGAAAAATTTTTGTTTCTAATAGACATTTGTTCTTCACAATTGTCAAAAGTGGCTCATGGGTCATGCTTTGAATTTTTGGGGGCATTTTGCTGTGACATGCAGCTATACTAGAGGTCCTATTCTAAAAAATGTTGTTTCTAACAGACATTTGTTCATCACAATTGCCCAAAGGGGCTAAAGGGGCATGCTTTCAATTTTTGGGGGGATTTTGCTGTGACTGCAGCAACTACAGGTCCTTTTCAAAAAAAATTTTGTTTCTAACAGACATTTGTTTTCAAATTGTCAAGAGTGGCTCAAGGGGATGGTGCTGTCAGAAACGGAATAGGTAGGACACTTTTTAAATGGACACATATTGAAAAATGACTTGTATTTGCAAGATCTTTAACATGCATCAATCCCTGTATTAAAAAAAACCCCATTAATACAATGAAAAAAAGGAAACAAAGACATGGTGGGTTTCCCTCTTTTTTTAAAAATGTTTTTTAGAATTAAAGTACAAAAAAACTTGCATGTACAAAATAGCTTTAAAAAATTCCTCTGAATTGTACAAAGGGAGGTACAGGAAAACTTGACCAGATGTAGGTTATTCAGAGGACGGAGTTGGGGAAGGACGAGAACAAAGTAAGTCTGGGGCCAAAATTTTGAGAATGATACAAATTGTTATTTTTACAAAGTCACTGCATCGGGGTTTTTTAAAGGGAATTTTGGGCATTTACCCCAGAATGTTTTTTAAAGTGTGATCAGTTAAAAAGTTTTTAAAAATTGGAAAAGGGTAAATTGTTGCCTAAAAAAAATAAAATTTTTCCCCCCAAAAAAACACATTTAAACCCTTCTTTTGCAGGCCGGCCTTAAAAGGCCGGCAAAATCTTTTTCAGTGATTTCCCCATTAACACAGGGGTGGGGTGTTGAATGGGACGGGCTGGAGTCAATCTGTCCATGTTTAAAAGAAAGGGATAAAACCCCCACGGGAAATTTTTAAAAAGGGAAAGGGCGGGGTGTTTGGGGCATCATTGTTTCTCTTTTTGTTAACCAGGGTTTAATCTCTAAAGAAAAGTGCAGTCTTTTTTCATTGCACGCAAAAAAGGGCCCTTTTAACGGGAAAAAGAGTTCGCAGCTAAAAAAGATTGCCCCTCAGTCAACAATCTATCCATCTTAAGGGGAATTAAAGGGGAGGGGGTTTCCCATTGTTCCCAAAAAGGTCCAGGGCCCCCAAGAATGACCAGCAAGCCCCGGGAAACGTTTTTTAAAAAGTGTTTCAGCTTGGGAACGGGCTCCACCCAGGGCGGGAGCTTGTTTTCGGGTTTGGCTGCGGGGAAGGTTTTTTTTGGAAGGCTTTTTTCTGCACGCACTGTGAGGGGGGGAAAAAAATCATGGGAAAAGGCCGGGTTTGTAAAGGAGGGCAGCAAAAAAGGGCCACTTCCCCAAAGAAAAAAAATCAGGGAAGACTGTTATTCTCCCAAAAGGGTACGGGGGAGGGGGAGGGCTGAGGAGGGGTTTAAAGTATTTTTTGTTGAACCCCCCTTCGAATGTTTGGAACATCGGGAAAAACAGTTTTGTTCGGGAAGACAAGGTGGGGCGATCCCCCCAGTTTGTCTCATGCCAACTTTTAAAGGGTTTCCAAAAACCATTCTTGTGTGGGGTTCCCTTTCACCCAAAGGGGGAATCGGTTTAAAAACTGTTTACCCTTTAAAAACCCCATCCATGAAAAAAGAAGGGTTACCAAAAATGTCCCCCAAGGGGCAATTCCCCCAACGTAAGGGAGCTTTTTTTGGTGATCAACAATGCCTTTTCCAGCATGTTTGGAGCACCTTCCCATAAAGAAAAGGGTTTGATAATTTAAAATGGTCGGGGAACAAAACATAAAAATTTTTTGGGGGTCCATGGCCTGGAAAACTCCCGGGATTTTTAATCCCATTGAAAAACTTTTGGTCAATCACCCAAAAAGGAGGGTGGACAAAAAAAAAACCCAAAATTGGGGCCCAAATGCAAGGCATTGTTGGGGCCCCAAGGGAAGGGACGGCTATCAGTCAGGTTTTTGGCCCCGAAGTTAAGGGGGAGACATGCCGGGGGGAAAATTTGGGCAGGGGGTCCTGAAGAAGAAGGGTCAACACTGCAAAATTGACTTGCTGCTTAACTATTTTTAACTGTCAATACAAGCTTTTTTTAAATTCATAATATGATTGCACTTGTATTTTGTTTTGATAAAAACATCTAAAAACACACATAAAACCAGGGCAACAGTCAGGTGAAAATAAATATTTGTGTCTCTCAAATTTTTTTGGGCCATGACTGTACGAGACCATTTCCCCCAGCACATTGAGTAAAAGGAAAAAGAATCCAAGATAAAGGGCCCCTGGGTGTAACGGAGCTTTAACCCCCAGTATTTCCAGTAAGCTCAATTGGTCCCAATCAAAGGAGGGACAAGCGCTACCCAGGTATTGACTGGGGGTCACGGTTTTGGGGTCATGCGGGGCCCCAGGACGGGTTTTTCAATGTCCAGTTAAGTAAGATGAGGTTCAAATCATATGCCTTCGGCCCTTTTTTCATTTGTGGGTGATGCGGGTTTTAAAGGGGTCAGGCTGTGGTAAAAGACGGGGGATATGAAGGGTCTGTGACTTTTTTTCTGGACTTTTAAACCAAGTGTGTTGCCTAAGATGTAGCAGTATCCATTTGCTGTTGTGGATTTTAAAATTTCGCTTCTCCAGCCTTTGTTTGGGGTAAAAATAAAGGTGTTGTTGTCCCCCAAGACTTTAAATGGTCTTCGCTCTTTAATGCGCTCACTATCAAAAAAAACCTTATCGATAGGGGCCCGATTTTGACTATCGATGATCTCGTACCCAAACCAATCGTCAACCCCTTCCCGGTATTTATTAAAAAAAAGAAACATTTATTCAAAGAAAATCACCCATCTTCGGGAAACATCATCAAAAATTTTCCCAAAACTCTATTTTCATGGTGAATTTTTTGCGCTAAATTTTTTTAGAAAAAGGGCCCCCAAATCTCCGTCAGCAATAGCACTTTCCTTAAATGGGCCCCTTTGTCCAGTTATTCCAACAGGTAAAATAAGGCTATGTTAAAACGGTGTATTTGCAGGGCGAAAATTATCCCGAAATTTAGCTTGCCAGGGGGGGGCGAGGGGGGGCGGGGGTGAGCAGGGGGGGGCGGCACTTCGCGGCCCCATTGATTAAATTGCTCGGGGTTTTTGCGTAGAAATTCAAATGTCAATTTCTCCCCCCCGGCGGCTTCGCCGGGCGGAGAGAGGAGACGTAATCCATGTTCTCTAGAAAATGTAAAATTAGTAATGAAGGGCCCGATTGGGCCCGTAATTGCCATTGGGACGTAATTTAGGGACCGAAATAGGCCCCTTTTAAGCGTGTGAACATGCCTTTAAAACTAAATGATTTAAACACTAATGTATAGGGAGGGGAGCGTGGTGACACTGACGCAAGGCTTTTTTTCGGGGGGGCCTTAATTTCAAAGCTTGGAAAAATTGCCTGGTTTTATTTTCAAGGGGGAGTTTATTTTCGTGTATAGCCTTTGGGGAAAATAAAGTAAATAAATTTCTCAACATCCTTTTATAGCAGCTAAAGATATTGTTTTTTTTTTTTAAAATAGCCCCCTGTGTAGTCAACTTTAGACTTAACGTTTGTCCTGGGGAAAAGGGCAGGAGCCCTACATACTTTTACACAAAAACATGTTATCCTGTCCCTTAACTGTACCCCACTTTTTTGCCAGCAGACAATCCCCAGTTGACAGCAAACTACCACTTGAATCACGCCTGGGGAAGAGTTTAAAAGTCCCTACCCCCGAAACGTAGTAACAGAAGCTGAACAAACAGCGTCATTTTTAGGTTAACCTCTGACAATGGCAGGGATTGGAGGCAGCTTCAATTCCAGCCATGTAGCCATCTGATTGACACCGTCTGAGACTGCACTATAATAAAAAGGGATTACCCTGACCCGATCAGAGCCTGGGGATCTCCTCTATAGTAAGCCCCATGTACTTTGAATGGACCAGGGCTGTCTATAACTTTTAAGGTACAGTATGCATTGTCCTAAAAGCAGCCTGTGTCAATATAATGTATTAGCATAAAGGAGAATGCTAATACATTATAAAAATAAAATGAAGTTATAAAATAGTTATCCTCTTAATGGGATTTTAAAAAAGTTAAAATAAAAAGGGCAGCAAAAAATTAAACAAATGTAAAAAAATAATGCTGACAAAAAGAAGCCCTAAACATATTAGGTATCCAAGTAACTGCAATAACCTTCAACAGGTTATTTAGTGTGAAACATGAATGGTATAAGACATTTCTTTTTTACATTCAAAACACAAAAATAAATAACACAGTAATTTATACATACTCTCAAAGTAAAAATATGCAATTTCTGCCACATGAAGCAAGGCTGCATACAGTCACATCATTTTTTAAAAAGGAAAAAAATTATAAAAACTGGGAAAAAAAGACAAAACAAATATTTTTAATGGGCAAAGCATTTTAGCATGTATTTGGGCGACATGTATGAACGTTGGGGCTGACGGCCCCGTTCTAAAATAGCTTTAGGTAGTGTAGAATGTACCAGAATGTATGAACCTGTTCTTCTGCAGGTGTATTGTAGTGCAATACGACAAACCTGGCTCAGGCACCACCTTTAACTTGGTCTGGCTATTCTAATTGTTCTGTGGCTTGATTTGGTGTCAAAGTATCACCGGTGGAATGCATGAATTTTTGTTGGTTAACGGAAATTTCATGTCATAATAAAGCCTTGGGGTGCGCCCGATTTTGACCCGCTCTTCTGCGGCCATAAATCAGGCCATTTACATTGTACGACATTTTTGGATCAGGTAAACCCTTTGTAAATGGTTTTTCCCGTTCCCGCGTAATGCGCCTAGAAATGCCATAGCGAAGTTATAAATCTATAGCTTTGCTATGGTTCTAGTGCGGCCCGCCTCCCGCACGCCCCCAAGATCGAGCACATTACAAAGTCAGCAGGGTATTCAATGAAACCCCATAATGGTGCGCGGCCCTTTTAAAAAAGTAGGAAAGGGGCTGCGCCTGATATCGGGCTGAAAAGACACCAGATATCTGGCGCATCTGAAAACTGCCGCAGTCCTGTTCATACATGTCACCTTAAGTTAAGTTGTTAAACAGCTAAGTGTTTGGCTGGCAGTGGTTTCATGGCCATATCAAGAAGGACTCGAAAATACAGACACGAATGGGGACCATGGATATGTTGGAGTGGTGGGGGATCAGTAATGTGAATACCACTGTAAGGGATCCGTCAGGGGAGCATGAACAGACACAGACAGCGTGAGGCCCTGACACTGATCCCAACCCCTGTCCCTGCCTTTTGGGGTGCCCGACTCCTTAATAGGTCGGCCCCAACCAGAAGACTGAGCACTATGCTGAATAGCGTGAAAACACAAGACGCAGACAAACAATACAAACACAATAAGGTACGGTCAAGCAACCCAAAGGTGGGTAACTATCGGGAACGCGGTACAAAGTCAGAAGAATAAACGTGAAACAAGCAGAGTAAGTTAACCAGGGAGGCACAGAATAAAGAGGGCGAGTTATAGGCAGAAACAGACCAGTATAACAGGCAAGGAGAAGAGACAGAAGAACCCTTAAATACCTTCAAGGAGAACTAAGGACAAAGGCAATAGGAGGAAGAAACGGAAGACCAGATAGGAAGGTAGAGCTGTCAATCACCCAGGAGCAAGGAGCCGGATTAACCATGGAGTTGCTGGAAGATTCCTGGCCCAGGCGTCGGCTGGGAAATCAATCAAGATAGCAGGGAGAAAACCCAGTTCACACTAGTAAACAAAAATGAGACACTATGTCAGAAACCATGGCTTACGTCGCATCGGCCGCGGCCGGCGACCAGAACTCAAAGCTGGGGTTCTTTCTGGCATGATCATGACAATCACTTTGTTATTTTACACCATTCTGCGATGTTTTTAAAACATTTTCAGTGGCCAGATAAACTCCTTCAATTCAATAATAACACAGTACTGGGGCATAACCAGAATTCTTAGGGCCCCTCAACAGAATGATAAAGGCCCTCTCTTTAGAGGAAACTAAAACAGCAGCACAAATAGAAAGAATTAGAGGTGTGGATAATCGCACTGTAGTTCTATATATCACTACAAAGCCAATAACTTATTTCCTTCAAAAACATAACATGTTCTTGTACCTTGTTAGGGCCCATAAACCTTTGGGCCCCATAGCAGATGCTATGTCTGCTACAGCAACAGTTACACCCATGCACAGTATGACTGTCACGAGTGCTCCTGCAGCTCCCCAGTCAGGCTGCGGGCACACTCGGGCTTCTAGCGTCCCCCCGGCTTCAGGAGCGAGTGGCGCCGCGGTCCGCGTATCGGGCCGCGGGCGCACTTGCTTCCCTGCACAGTTCAACTCCCCCGGCCATGCTCCTGTCTGTCAGCTTCCTCCTGTCCCATCGGTGGGCTGAAAAACTGTGCCTGTACTGTGCCAGCCTGGAGCACTTCTGCAATGGTTGCCCGCTTCGTCCTCTGCGGCAGGGAAACGCCCGCACCTAAGTCATGTCGGAGAGGCATCCCTGGGTGTGAACTCTTCCTCTCCACGTCTATCCATGGAAGTAGAGGTCTCGACCGATTCCGGTCTCGTATTCCAGGTGCCTGTTTTTCTGGACTCCGGCTCTGACGGGAACTTCATCCATGCCGCCCTGGTGTCCCGGCACCGTCTCCCAGTGATTAGCCTCGAGAAGCCTTTGGTGATATCCTCCAACAGTGGGGAGCTCCTTAGTGATGCTATCCGGTACATGAACAAGCCGGTATCCCTCCATATGGGGGCTCTGCACAAGGAGAATATCACCTTCTACGTTCTACCCCGGTCTTCCTCAGCGATCCTGTTGGGGCTGCCGTGGCTGCAACGCCATGCCCCTACGTTCAACTGGAGGTCTGGTGAATTGTTGCGCTGGGGTCCTGACTGTCGGAGTCGCTGCCTGGTGGCCCATCGGCCAGTGCGACTCACTTCTCCTCAGCGTTTCTCCAGGTCTCTACCGGGTCTGCCTGCGGAATACCAGGACTATGCGGACGTCTTCTCTGAAAAGCAGGCCGAATCTCTTCCTCCTCATCGCCCCTATGACTGTCTCATTGATCTCCTGCCTGGGACCAGTCCTCCCCGGGGCAGGGTCTACCCGCTGTCTGTGCCCGAGACTCAGGCCATGTCGGCCTACATCCAAGAGAACTTGCAAAAAGGCTTTATTCGTAAGTCCTCCTCACCCGCCGGAGCCGGCTTTTTCTTCGTCCAGAAGAAGGATGGTTCACTCCGCCCCTGCAGCGACTACCGGGGCCTTAACAAGATTACCGAGAAAAAACGGTACCCCTTGCCGTTAATCTCAGAACTCTTCGAACAACTTCAAGAAGCCAGGATCTTTTCCAAGTTGGATCTGCGAGGGGTGTACAACCTCATCCGGATTCGTAAGGGAGATGAGTGGAAAACAGCTTTCAACACCTGGGACGGCCACTTTGAATACCTGGTGATGCCCTGTGTTCCTGTGTAATGCTCCCGCAGTCTTCCAGGAGTTCGTCAATTATATCTTCAGGCACCTGCTGTATACTTGTGTCATCATATACCTGGACGATATCCTGATATTTTCTCCTGATCTCCGGTCACATCAGACACAGGTGCGCCAGGTTCTGCAGCGTCTATGCAATAACCGCCTGTATGCGAAACTAGAGAAATGCTTGTTCCATCAATCCAGCCTCCCCTTTCCCCTGGGATTTATTGTCTCCGACCGGGGTTTCTACAAATGGACCCCTCCAAAGGGTTATCAGCAATTCCTGAAATTTGGTCCGATTTTTTTTGGGCCCTTTGGGCCATAAAAACATTTTCTGGGATTCGCCAATAATTATGGGGCATTTTCATCCCCCCCAAACTTTTCTCCCATTGGTGGCCCCAATCGTGGCCCTCGACCAAGAAAAGGCTAATCAAATTTTTGGCCACCAGCGGCTGAAAAAGCCTTCCTGTATTTAAGGCACCCTTTTTGCCTTGCACCCGTCTTGTCAGGGCCTTTCCCCCGAGAAGCCTTTCCCGGCTAGAGGTGGATGCCTTTCTGCGGGTCCTGGGGCATTTCCTTACTCAAAAAGGGCCCCCAAAGGGGGGAAGCCCCTTCACCTGGGGATTCTTTCCAAAACCCTTCTCGCCGGGAGAGAGGAATTATGCTTTTGGAGTTTGGGGGAAAGTTACTTGCTACCCCCAAAGGGAGGGCCCCCTGGAGGAATGGCGTCACCTGGGGGAAAGGGAGCTCGCACCCCCTTGATGTTTTTTCGGCCAAAAAACCCTTTCCAGTACCTCTAGTGGCTAAAGCCCCTTTTTATCCAGGGCGGCTCGGGGTCCCTTTTCTTCTTCCCGATTCGATTTTCAGATCCATTTTCCCCCCCAAGGGAGGGGAACCGTAAAGGTGATCCCCTCTCCACCCCTTTGTACGTCACTGGAGGGGAAACCCTCGGCCCAACAAAATTATACCCCCCAAAAGCGGTTTGGATCCAGGGGTTTCCGGTTTTTCCCCCTCCACCAGTTTTACCTCCCGGCAAGCTTTAAACGTGCGGCCTTCTCTACGTGGGAAAAGTCCTGAAATGGGGAAAATTGCTCGCTGATGGGCTGGGAACCCTGGGGCCTGGAGGTCATATCAGTTTTTTCCCCGGGTTTTCTTTTGGGGGGCCGGGGTTTCCTGGCTAAAGATTTCGGGAATTTTTGGGGGGAACCCTCCCGGCTACTTGACCTGTGAAAAAAAACCCTCGCCATAGCCGGGGCCGGCTGAAACCCCCTTCCCCGACTGCCAGTACACCATGGACTCATGTGGGGGATGGACTTTATCACCGACATTCCCCCCTCTTCGGGTAACACTGTGATTTGGGTCATTACAGATGAATTCTCTAAATGTCGCACTTTGTTCCTTTTCCCGGGTTACCATCCGCACCTCCCCTTTGCCACTCTCTTCTTCATACAAAATTTTTCCCTGCCGGCCTGCCTCGGCACATCGTCTCAGACCGCAGGGTTCAGTTTGTTGTCGAAGTTTTGGCTTTGCATCTGCTCCCGATTGCGGTGAAGTTAGATTTTTCCTAAAAGCATACCACTCGCAATCTAACGGCCAAGTGGAGAGGGTCAATTTAGGCTCTGGGCGGCTACTTGCGCCATTTTGTCTCGGTTCGCCAGGATGATTGGTCCAACCTATTACCCTGGGCCAAATTCTCTTATAATTCGCTGGACTAAGAAGCCTCGGGTGCGTCTCCCTTCTTTGTGGTCTATGGACGGCATTCCCACCCTCCTCTCCCTCTGCCCTCCCTCTCTGAGGTCCCCTCGGTGGATGCCATGGTTCACAATATATCTGCCATTTGGGATCAGACTCATCTTTCCCTGCAGCGTGCAGCTGCCCGCATGAAAATTCAGGCAGACAAAAAGAGGAGACCCGCACCTGGAGACAAAGAATGGCTGTCCGCCAAACTTGGTCCACGCTTCCTGTGGCCCTTTGAGGTGTTAAAGCGTATTAAATCTTTGGCCTATAAGCTCCGGCTCCCACCCACCATGCGGATCCCGAATTCCTTTCATGTCTCTCTGCTGAAGCCTGTTGTGTTGAACCGTTTCTCCCAGAAAGTTGCCCCCCTCTCTCCTGAAGCCATAGCCTCCAACGTTTTTGTGGTTAAAGAGATCCTAGCTATGAGGTCTGTTAGGGGGAGACGACATGTTCTCGTTGATTGGGAGGGATTCGGGCCAGAGGAGAGATCTTGAGAGCCGGAGGAGAACATTCTGGTCCGTGAAGGTGGGGGAAAGTTCCTCCGATTAGAGGGAGGGGGAGGCCAAAGGGGGGGTACGTCACAAGCGCTCCCCCGCCCAGGTCAGGCTGCGGGCGCACCGGGTTTGGGTCCCTCCTGTTTTCAGGAGCGGGGCGCGCGGTCCCGTATGGGCCGCGGGCGCACTCGCCCCCCTTCTCAGTTCAATCCCCCGGCCACGCTCCTGTCTGTCATTCCTCCTGCTGCGCGGCCTTTTCTTGGGTGCCGCGGCCCGGTCTGTGAAATTTAAAGGGCCAGTGCCCTTTAAATTTGGCTAATTACCGGGCATTGCCTTTTATTATTTAGCGCCCCGCCCATTTCCCCCGCCGGTTTTCTTAGGCCATTGCCCATTGAAAAAGCTTTTCCCCTGAGTTGTTTGATTACCATGTACCGTACTTTGCCTCCGTCCCCGACCACAAAACCTTTCCCGCCGTCCTGTTTTTTTTACCCCCTGCCCCCGACTACGAGCCTGCCTGAGTTTGTACATCAAAACCCTTTGGGCTGCCTCCGAAAGAAAGTCACATCAGGGGTGTGACCTGGTGGGGACCCCCGCTGCAGCAAGTCCATACTTTGTGGGGGCTCTGGGGAAACGGGACCTACTTTAAAATTCCCCTCCCCGGGGGTGGCTAACACCATCGTTTGCGGTGGTCCAGTGGTCCATTTTTGAAAACCGTGACAATGACTTAAAGGAGTTGTTATTACAAGCTTTCGCCTGTCAGTGAGTGGTGTTGAATTGGGGGGGCGTGCTTTTGGTTGTCTTTTGCTCCCCCTTTCCCCCCCCCTTACACAGGCAGCTCTGTAACTTCTATACAGCAAGGGGGGAGGGGGTTTGTGCAGGTTAACCCTTGGGTGCTGCTAGGGTTTTTGCAGGAGGGGTGATCTATGAGTGTAGAGGGTCTGTGAAGCATTGATTACTAAAAAAGCAGAGCAGAGGGGATGCAAGTGTTTTTATTCCCTGCTTAGCTTACAAGCTCCACATCTCCAGAACACCAAATCCTTTTAGAACAGACCAGGGAGCGGGAAGGTCTATACCAGGCACTAGTACACCAGAGCATGAAGTATTCACATGCTGATCTGTTCTATTAGTTATAGTGAAGTTCCACAGACACATCTTGATTATAGTAACACACAGGGTCACTGCTGTCACATCTATCTGTGTAGAGAGCAGGAGGAAGCAGGCACACACAGGGTTAATCCAGGCAGCAAAAAAGCATTCTGTGCGGGAGGGGCTCTCTGCTCTGACCTGTCTTCAAAGGCTGATGAGTCTTTACGGGACCTGACAGCCAGAAAGATAAGGATCAACAGGTCAGCTGCTATAGAAATTTGAGAAGCTGATGCACTCCTACTAACAGGGCTAACTCAAAATCAGTAGGACATTTGTAATGAACATATATTGCAAAGCTGCTTGTTTTTTAATTAAAACCCAATCATTGTAGCAAGACAACCCCTTTAAGGTCCTAAACCCCTCTAGTGGTGTGTGCAGAAACTAAAATGTTTTTTTTTTTGTATTTCTAGGCAGGGGATTTGGAATCTTTATCAGAAAACAGAGCACTGACTAGTATAAAGATAAATTAAGAAATTAATCAATAAAGACATGTCAAATGGTGGACATTTACTTTTACTTCCTTTTTAGTATGAAATACTCATGTAGCAATTGCATTTTAATTAGAGTATGATCAATGTATCCAACCAAGGCTGATAAGGGCTGCAAACTACGTTTTCTTTTAGGCAGCTTTGATAATTCAACCCCAAAAATTATTTGAATTCAATGGCAATATGCTAATAAGTCAGCTCATACTTACAGTATCTAATTTTGCACGCCCATATTTTAGTTCAAGGACAAAGTGTTGGCAGCAGGAGCCAGACGATTTATTTTCACCCACAATTTGCAGTGCTGAACTGACCACTTCTTCTTTAGGTAAAGGAATCAGATCTCCATTGTAAATATTGTTTACTTTAAATCCACACCCCTTTGCTTCTGCTTCCAGTGTACTCTTCACAACCACAGCAGAGTTTCCATGGACAGAGTCATCGCCAGTTCCCACAATGCTGCCTGAAGATTCAAGTAATGTATATTATGTTAACAAGTGCATTAATATCACATATCAATATATCAGAATTAACCTAATTCCAAAAAAGTTAGTACACCGTATAAAATGTAGGAATAACAAGAATGCAATGATTTGGGAAATCTTTTATAATCATGTTTTATTCACAACAGAAAACAGACCATTTTATTTGAAGAAAAAAATGTTGGGACAGGGCCATCTCTGAAATTTGTGTAGAAAACATCTCTTCTTTTTTCAACAATCTGCAAAAATCTGGTTTAAATTTGTGGAGTTTTGGGAGAGTGTGAATGTGTCAAGTCATACCAGAGTTATAGTTAAATGCAACTTTGCTTTGAATAAAGTTGAAGAATTTTTTTTATTTAATTCTTTGGCTGCCATGTAGCCTTATCCTTGAATAAAAAATTTTTTAGAACAAAAAAAATGCGAATCTTGCCCACAAGTAGATTTGGGGGCACCTGCGACATGGATTTTGTCTGTCCATGGCACCCAATATCAATGGTGACTTCTCCCCCTTTGGCGGTACTCCTTACTAACAAGGAGACAATGGAAGCAATTGGGTCCGGGGAAAATTTTGAGGTGGGAAAAGAGAGATAATGGGGGGGGGAAACAGTGGGGAGCAACCTACGGTACCTTGAACGTATAATTTACTGGAGGTATTTTCTTAATAATGCAGAAAAGACCCCCATCAAAGGCGAAGCAGTGCAGACATCAATCAGCAACATTTCAATTTAAATGTACAAAACGGTCTAGCACTTTTTTGTTGTCTCTTTTATCAGCACTTCAGTAACCTTTTTTAAGGGGTTGTCTCTTTAAAATTTTCTAGGATGAAAATGAAATAATCCCCCCCTTTGCTCTTCACTTTTAGTATGCGTCTGCAATTAGCATATGAGCTCCGTGTATACAGATTTCTCTTTTTATTAGTCTAGATTAAATAAATTCCCCTTCTCTGAGGTCCGGAGAAGCTTCTGATAATGAAAAACAGTAGAGTAGTTATATTTTTTGTCTAAAAGATCAGTAAAAACAAGCTTCCACTGCACCCTGCCTTGTGATGCGTCATTCCCTTCTATCAGATAAAACAAACAGCAGGGGAGAAGGAGAAAACCAGGTCGGTACTTGGGAAACTGAAAGCCCCAGGGGTGTAAATAATTTGTAGCCCTTAAAAAAAAATGAACAAACCAAAAAAAATTTGGGAAAAACATCTTCATTTGGGTTTCCCTACATTTTGAAAGCTATTCTTTGCAGTGGGCAACCCTTTTAAATAGATAAATACTGAAAAAAAATTTTACTCTTCATAAAATTCCACTGCTATTAAAGGGGTTTTTCTGACCACTCAATTGAAATCAGTGTGCTGTGACCCTTCCACAGCAAAAAGTTCGCTATAGCTCAGGGGGAAATCAAATCCCGAATCCTGGCCCCTGGATTTTATACAGCCCAGCAATGTGGCTGTAATCTTTTTCTCAAATGACTCTTAACAGGGCGGGGACAATGGGTAGGAAAGAAAGGTGACCCCCTAGGGCGCCACTTCACCCCATGCAGTAAGGGGGAAACCAAGAAGGGCAGAGGGGCGAATTTCCCAGGGGGGCGCTATGGCTTTATTTGCTTATGGCACCCGAATCCCTTTGTTCCATTTACTGTCAATCACAGTGGTTTAATAGTACTGAATCTACCATATTATTCATTAAAATAGCCCCAAGCGTTGTCATTTTCACCTGCAACAAGGGGACATGATTGGGTTGTCATACAACAAGCCTTCAGCCTTTTCTCTGTGCAAAAAAAAAATTTTTTGGTCTTGTGAATGAATTGCTCATTGTTTTTCCCCTTTTGTACTGCCTTTAACAACCTGTAAGGGGTAATCTAGTTCTGTTTTTTGAACCATAACTTTACATTCTCTGTCTAGTATAGGTTTTTGCGTACAGTAAATAGATTCCTTGCCATTGGAAAGGAATATTGTCCAGATGGTAATCACCATTTTTTTTTTGTGCAACTTTTCAAACCATCAAAAATTGGTAAAAGGTTTGAAAGTCTCCCTTGTAAAAAAAAAAGCCTTCCTGATAGTGTAAGCCAGTTTTTCTGTATTTGCACTGTATCAGGAAATGTTTCAATTTGGTTTTGTCTAGAAAGGGGGAAGAGGGCTGACTTCAAAACCTCAAAAATATTCCTAAAAAATCATCCCCAACACTAGCCAGTCCTTTAAAGACTTTCGAATGGGGGTGTAAAGGTTGTGCCAGCAACAACATTTATAACCTATCCAAAGGATAATATGGTCATTTTAACAGGAAAAAGGTATGGTCTCTGGAGGCCCAACTTTGGGTTCCCTATGATCATTAAGGTCTAAAATGTCCTGTTAAATGTATGATGGTTAAAACCGCACATTGCCTCTCTTTTTACGTTCCATGGGTTGGAACAAATAAGTATGTGTTTAGCTTGAAATTTGCGGGGATGTAATTTCCTTCTATTTTTCCAAAACTGGGGTATATTAATTAATAGATTTTAAACATTGTATAAAGTCATAATACATTTGAACGCAAAACTTTGGTGACACTTTTCTTCTTCTTTTAGGGCCATTCTTTTGCCTGCTCGCAGCATGCACTTTTTTCTAAACATTTTTAATATATTTGTTCACACAAAAAAATTTTTTTCCCAAAAAACAGTATCGCCCAAAATTGAGTCACCCCTCACTTTTTTGTAAATATTTTATTTAATCTTGTAGGGAACAACACTAAAGATATAAAATACATGGAAACCTCCAAAGAAGCTTTTATGCTATCTATCATACATGAAAAAAAAGTTGAGATTTCTTAGTTACACGTTTTGATCAAAAATGTTTAAGCCACCCACAGCTTACAACGGATCTTAAGGGGTGGCCCTACGCATCTTTTCCCTCTCAATAGACCAAATTCAGATTTCCCTTTTGGGCCCCAACCGACCCCCTTTTACCAAAAGAAAATAAAAGACCCCAAACCTTGCAAACATGCTGCATTTAAAAAACCCTGTAAAGGTGGGGGGTGCAAGAACCCAAAATGGGGGCATCCTTCCCCCCTATATAAAAAGTGTTATAAGTGAAGCATGTTTGCAAGGTTGGGGGTCTTTTATTTTTTCTCTGGAAAAAGGGGGTGGCTGGCCAATGGAAGTTAAATTTTGGGCTTATGAGAGGTAAAGATAGCGTAGGACCACCCGCCTTAATTCACTTGTAAGCGTGGGGGGTTAAAACTTTTTTTGATCAAAACGTTGAACTAAGCAACTAAAAGTTTTTTTTCAGGATATATATAGAAAAATCTTCTTGGAGGTTTCCCTGTATTGTATAGCCCTTTAGCGTGGTGTGCCACTGGAATTTGTGGGGTGTGTGTGTTTTTTATATATATATATATACCGCAACCTTGCCAGTGCACCCGGGTTTCCCCTTGTAAAGGGATGCCTCCTTTTTTTCTTTGCACCCCGCCACCTTCAAGGCTGTTATAAGTGAGTGTTGAAGGTTGGTGTCTTTTTTTTTTCTCTTGGATAAGGAGGTCGGGTTGGGCCCCAAAGAGAAGTCGAATTTGGCTCTATTTTAGAGGTAAAAATAGCTAGGACCACCCGCCCTTTAGACACGTTTAGCCGTGGGTGGGCTTTAAAAATTTTTGATCAAAACGTGTGAACTAAGAATTCAAAATTTTTTTTAACACTGAAGATAAGACACTGATACAAAGTAAAGTAGCATGTACAGCTTGTAAACAGTTTTTAAAATTTTTTGTGCCCCCAAAATAACTCAAAGTTTTTTTAGTTGGGAATAAAAATAAAAACAACGTAAGTGAAAATAGATAAATTTGGGTCAAAGTGTCAATATTTTTTGTGGCCCCCATTATTTTCCAGAACTTCCTTAACTTCGTGGGGATGAGATCATAAGCTTTAAGGTTGAGCCACGGGGAAACCTCTTCATTCCTCCATGAAGAATCCGGAGTGGGGTGTTTTAGACCTTTGGTTTTCCACTTCATTTGGGAAAGCCCCCAGAGCTTTAATGGGTTTAGGTCTGGAACATTCTTGCCAGGCCAGTACCTTTACCCTAACTTCTTTTTTTAGGCAGTGGATTCTTGGAGGTGGTTTTGTCATTACATTTGGAAAACCCTGCAGCCATTTCCAAATAAGGAATCATCTGTCCTTCATATGCACAGTCATGTTGGTTTTTAATTTTCCCTCATTGAACTGCAACTCGCCAGAGCCAGCAGCACCCATGCACTCCAAACCCTACACTCCCCCACTTGCTTGACTTAGGCAAGAACATTTTCTTTTATTCCCCACCTGGTTGCCGCCCCAAAACGCTTTACACCATCTAACCAAATAAGTTTTTTCTTGGGCTTTGACACAGACATGGTTCCGTTATCCTGTCCCCTTAAACGGTTTCCAGGAAACTGTTTTTCGGGTTTTTTTTTGGCATCATCGTTAGAAGGGTTTCCTTATGGGATGACGGAATGCAGACCAAAATTTAATGCAGTGTGTGGGGATGATCGGCACTAAAGGCTGACACCTTTAACCCATGCAGCAAGGCTGGCGCACTTTATACGTCTTTTTGAAAAGACAATCTCTAATATGACATTGAGATGTGCATCAATTTTTGGCCCGCATGGCAGGCCTGTTCTCAGTGGAAAAACCCGTTTGTTAAGCTGCTTATTGGTCTTGGTATGCTCAGGTGTTGGCAAATTTTTATAGCCCAGGCCCCCTCTATGTAAAAAAACAATTCTTTTTTTGAAAGTTCTTTGAAAATGAGTGCCATGTTAATTCCCGGGGCCTGTAGAGAGATGGAAAATTATAACACCAATTTAACAAACCTACTCCCAATTCGCCTAGACTTGTAACACCAAATGTACCCTGGAGGGGAAAAATTTCAAATTGGCCCCAATTTGTCCATTTACACTTTTTGGGGGGGAATCATTTTTTTTTTTCAGGTTTAGACATTGATGGGTGTGTGTTGAGTTATTTTGGAGCACCCACATTACTCTAAATACAAAGGGACACTGATACTTTACATTGTATCAAACATATACTTCATTGTTGTCCCTGAAAAGTTTTAATACAAATTTACAAATATGTGAGGGGTGTACTCACTTTGTAAGATAGTGTATCTCTCTCTTGTCTTTCCCGTCTGGTAAACATAAGACCTTTTTAATGAAATTTGTTGTTTTTATTTCAATTTTGGGTACGTCATTCAACAGCTCAGATAATACCTGTTATATGCACAATATTTCCATCTCCTACGTATATCGCCCAGTGTCGATGACCAGGTTGGGGAATCTCGATAATATCACCATCATTGAGAGTACTACCCTGTTTTAAAGGGGAAACAAAATTTTTTCTATAGTCTATTTGCTATAGAAGGATTACAATAAATTTTTTCCATTAAATTGTAAATCATTATTAGTGAATGTAAATAAACTGAAAAACATCTCAGGCAGCTATGTAATCTTTATCATGGACACAGGAGAACCTATCCAACGTCCAGTACACCTGGATAGGTCATGAGGAGGCAAAAAGAGAGGCGTACTTACCTTCTTCAGTGCTGAAAGGGCCATGTGTATATATAAAATTCTTTTTGTAGTAACAAAGGGAGGCCCAAAGCCCTAGTGACTCAAGGAGCCTTTTGGTTTTGCCCGCGCCCCTGGAGAAATTTGGCAGTTTCTGGTTTTGGAGACTTGTTGGACCTCCCAGGAGTTCAGGAAAGTTGACAAATATGTTTTAACTGTACATCACGAGACCAAATATACAGTTAAAAAGCCAGTGCTGACCAGAGGATCCAGTGCACATGCCTCTAACTGCCCAGGAAAGCGGGACAACTCCTGGAAGGTTGGGGGAGAAGCAAATCTAGCCTTTTTTTGACATATACGCTTCATGTACCAGACACAAAAGTATTAATTTTTTTCAACACTGAAAAAAAAGCAGCCCCAGCAGACATTTTAAACCCCAAAAACACCCAATTTTTGGGGAAAAATTTTAGCCCAAAAACTGTTTCTGCATTACACCTTTTGGGCCTATAGATTTGTCATTACTTTGGGCCATAGCCTCCATACATTTAGGATAACATACATTCAAGGTTTAATTCACACTGATTATAAGGACCTCAGGATAGATGGGACTAGTGCATGTCTAAAATGGAGGCAGCCACTCCTCCAAATGTACTATCCAGGAAAAGACATCAGGGGGGCGAGACCAGAGGCAGTCCAATAAGGCAGCATAAGGGGGCGATTCACCACTATACTGGCATAAAAACAAGGGAAGATAGGCCTGATCTCACCCCTCCTGCAGGTGATCTGTTCAGTTGCCGGCAAGTCTAAAGCACAGTATTTTGGTAGCTGTTCGCACCCTGGGTGATCTAAGACCTGCACAACCACATGGCGCTGTCGCTTTTTCTCAACTGCCTTGCCCAAAAAGATTGGCGGGCCCCCTTTTTTTTCGTGAAAAGACTGCTCTTACAGCCCCAAGCAGCCGATAGTCTAGCTTACCCAGCCTCTCTCCACAACTTACATTGTCCTACAGAGATGGACACACATGGTCTACGTGCAGGGACTCAATTGATCTACTGAACTCTCAGGCAGGCGGCCAATCCACAAGAGGGAGGAAAGACGCACAGCCACCATTACAGACAGGTACAGGTGGGTCAGTCATCTATCTGACTGTTACGCTACCTCACTCAGAAAGCCCTTCATTTAGCCTAGGATATAGTGCTGGACTTACTGCATGGTGCTCTGACCCCCTCTATCAAGCTTGCCTATAGTTAGTACAGACCACCTATCTTCTACCTCACTGGTGCCTCATAGCATTTGTGACTCTATCATGCCATCTATTAACTCAAAGAAAATCCCAAGCACAAAAACAAATATAGCTGCAGTTACTGTTTTGCTCCTGTGGTGGAACAATCTTTTTCTTCTTGTATACTACAAATGACAAGCTATTCTCACATTCTCTAATAGCTCAGTGTGCTATGAGGTGGCTTGCCAAGCAAAAGGTCACTGCTTCGAATCGAGGAACAGCCATGAAGAAGATTTTCCAAGAAAAGAGAAACCGCATCATACAGCTATATATTATATAGCAGATGATGAGAAGATTTTTGTGATTAAAAATGATCATGTACCCAGCGATACATCTAACAGAATATGTTTTGGATCTATAAGAAAAAGATCCAAAGCTTGTCTCCCTGGGGCTTGAATGAGGCGGGAGAAGTACAGTAGTTTAAAAATGAAGCCTTATATGTTTATACTATTGTAGAGCTTCGAAAGAGTAGAAAATCTATAAAGTGAGAAAGATAAGTGTCCATAAGAAGCTTCCGTAGTTGCAGTCCCATAGAGACTACAGAAAGTCACTACCAGGCTTATTAGGAGACGTTTTGTTATATTCATAGGCGCAGTTGCGGACAAGATCGGATTATGAGGAGCAGAGGTGGTTAACTCTGGTATTTTCTAAGATCTAAGGGCCACATGTATGAAAACTGTCTAGGTCTAAAATTCACTTTGTTGCCCATAGCAACCAATCAGAGCGGCCCTTTCATTTTTCCAGAGCACTAAATCAAATTAACGGGGCCCTCTTTTTGGTTGCTATGGGCAACAAAGTGAGTTTTAGACCTAGATAGTTTTCATGCAATTGGCCCTAAGTGTTTTTAAAGAAGGTTTTAAATAACACTCCCCCATTTATAAAAGGATTTACAGTATATAAGGATGTAGTGAGATATATAGAGATGAATGGATAGTGACATCTAATGATTCATGGTGGTATTATGTGTTACACAAATGGATGAAAAATGTGAAATTTAAATAGTGATTGTGAATGTTTTTAGAATGGTTATTATACAAGTGTAATTTATAAATAGCTTTGTTGAAAAGTGGAAATTTTATTGTGCAATGGTATTGACTAATTAAATCGTGTCATGTGATTTAAATAGAGTGATAGTGGATGGCGGATATGAACCTGAGGAAGTATCTTTAAAATGACACGAAACGCATTGTTCGCAATTCTTAAACGTTAAAAGTATTTTTTAGATTTGAAAAGAGCCTGCACTTAGTCCTAAATCCGCGGTAGTCTGTGTTATTAGCCGTAACCAGACATCTATGTTGAAGATTCGACATAGATTTGTAGTCGTATATAAAGAAGATTGTAAGGGCGACATGTCTCAATATGAATGTGCCTTTTTTGGTGTATTTTGCGGCAAAAAAACTCTTGACGCCCTATTCTCTATATAAATGAACTGTAATACACCAAAACTAGGGGCATTATACGCCAGGCATGACCCATTTGAATATGCCCGAAAAGCAAATCAAATATGCTAGCAACGATACGTGCCAAAATTTGTAATGCGCCTGGACAGGTGCATTAACTTTATTATGCAAGGTATACCAGACACCAGATTTATGAACGGTTCATACTTTCAGGCGCACTTTACACTGATTTAAAGCGCCGCAAAACTGACATGCCATCGCCACTTTTCGGACTTGTCACTTTAAAGGGGTTGTCTCACTACAAGGATTGCTTTTTATGTTAAAGATCTTACAAAAACAAGTCACTTTGCAATATATGTCCATTAACAGTGTCCCCCTATTCCTAGATATCCCCTCTTGTATGGGCTGCATCAACTCCTCAGGTCGCTATAGCTACAGACTTGTTCAATCTCTCATGATAGACTGTCAGCACTAGTTGCTATAGCTACAGACCTGGCTTCTACTAGGCTGCAGTAGAAGCCAGTAAACACGCCCCTGAATTCAAAGTGAAACCAAGAAAACAGGACTGAGGTAAGATGAATCGATATAGTGAGACAACCCGTTTAAGGGCCACATGTATGAGCCTGTTTAGGTCTAAAACTCACTTTTTTGCCCATAGTAACCTATGAGCAAAAGAGTGAGTTTTAGACCTAAACAGGTTCATACATTCTGTCTCTTGTCACAGAAGTGAGGGAAACATGCAGAGCAGAGATTACGCTGATGCACCAAGATTTAAAGCAAATGGCAGACAGAGTGGACTCCTTGGAGGATGCCAAAGAAGACACCCACTGATTTGTCTCTCAACTCCAACAAAATGCTTCTGCACAAATTCAACGGTTATGACAGACTTGTAGGCGAATATATAAATAGGGTCTGGTGAAACAATATCAGTAAAGAGCGTACAAGAAGCCAAGGGTACTGAAATGTTGCAGACAGTGTGGGAGGCAATATGTACTCGCTTACTGGGCGTTCTGTTATCTAAACCAACCAAGTTTGACAGAATTCACTGAGCTCTAGATCCTAAGGGTATTTTCACACGGTGTGTTGAGTCCGTGTGAACATACGCTTTTAGATTCATATATGGATCCGTCTGCGGACCCCATACGGACCCAAACACGTAGCTAATAAATAGCATTGCTTTTTATTCAAAACACGCATCGGCGTTCACACGAGGGATCGCCGATGCATGTCTCACTCCGTCTTTCCAAACCGTCTTTCGGATCCGTCCCAAGAGTTGACATGTCAATTCTTGGTCCGAAAGACGGAGCAGAAGCCCTGTAATAAACTATAGAGTGCGATCCTGCTGTAGCCAACACACATCCAAACACGCAGCTGCATGTTGGATACGTGTTGGATCTGTTTTGGATCCGATTGCTGCAGCGTTTTTGGATCCAATTTTCGGATCCAACACGGATCCAAAAATGCCGTGTGAACATACCCTAAATCTGCATCTTTGCAACCTCAAGATATCATTTGCTGTGTACATAGTTTCTCATTAAAGAGCCTATGATGGTGAAGATGAGAAACCAATGGTCAATTGCTTACAAGGGATCTTCTATCCAACTTTAACCTGACTATGCAAAAAGCTATAACACAAAGTTCTAAGTATAAAACTACTAAATAATAATCATACAATTATCAAATAACACTGCTACACAAAACCAGAATCCTAAAGTTAATATTATTTCAAACTATTATGCAAATTTGATTTAAGTGTCATAAAGATGACATTTTTTGTATGTCAATTAAACTCATGTCCCAGGGCTCTTTGGTTCACTGAAATCAATCTCAAACACCTGTGATACATAGTTTGCTTGGTGTGCCCAATTAACCCCTTAAGGACCTTGCGGGTTTTTTTGTTGACACGTTTGTTTTTTTCTTCCTAGCTTTTTTCTTTTTCCATCTACCTAGACTTTTATTTTGCAGGACAAGATGTTCTTTTTAATGGCGTTATTCACTGCACTACAGAATATACTGGGAAACCGCAAAAAGAAAATTCCAAGTGGGGCAAACTGTGGAGAAAACGTACTTGTGCTACATTTGTGGGGTTTTTTTAGGGCATTTACTTGCCGGTATAAATTATCTATATTCTACTAGTTGATACAATTCAGGCAATACCAAACATGTAGGGTTTTTGTTATGTTTTAGTAATGTAAAAAAATTGCAAACATTTTTTGAAATTTGCGCCACGGCGCCATTTTCTGCAACCAATAGCTTTTTTTGTACTAACACCTACAGACTTGAGTGTGGCGGCATCTTTTGCAGGCTGAAGTGCACTTATTATTGCTACTAGTTTGGAATGCATGCAACCTTTTTGATCAATTTTATTCCAATTTTTAGACATAAAATGACCAAAAAAACGCAGTTTTGCCATTTGGAATTTTTTTTCTTCTATGGTGTTCAGCATACGGGATAATTTATGTCATATATTTTTTTTTTTTTTTCAAATTATGAAAAGTTTATTAATTAACAATAACATCTGTAGACACACAGATATAATCAAAGAAGGAAGAACTAAAAGGACAATGCGTCCAACATGCATCTATAAGTATACAAAATTTAACAAAAGAATAAGAAAAAATCAACACCGCTGACATATGTAGAGCTAGAAAATATAACCAAAGGCAACAAAAAGATGAAAAATCAAATGGGTTTCAATGGATGTGGAAATGGGAGCCATATTCGTTACCGAGCGGTAAACATCATGAAGAAGAAAAAAAAACAACAAGGGTATACACAAGGTCGCACACATGAAAGGGCAGACGGGGGGAAAAAGGGGAAGAAAAAAAAAAAAAAAATCAGAGAGGGGAGGATGGGGGGGGGGGGGGGGGGAGAAAAGGGTCCCTATCCCCCACCCACAAGGCCAGCGAACAGCCAGGCACCCCGGCCCCCCGTGCACCAGTCAACTGGTGATGGCGTGGTAAAATTTGGGAACTCTTGAAAAGAAGCCATTTGGCCCCAATTCTGGTAAATGTATGTGCTTGTTCTGGATTTAAAAAGCAATGAGTTCCTCCATCCGTTGTATAAAACTGATCTCCGCAAACCAGCCCTTTCAAGGGATGGGGGTACAGTTGATTTCCACCTCCTCGGCACCAACGGTTTTGCCGCCTGTACAGGTGTCTAAGGAGAGCCCTTCTTGAGCTTGTCAACCGGCATGGGAAACATGAAGAGGAGCAAGGCCTCTGGTGAAATTGGGTATAGGAGACTCCGGGTTCACTTCCCAATCACCTCAAGGACCGAGATCCAAAACCCCCTGATTAGGGAAAAACCCCACCAAACGTGGGCCAGGTCCCCTCCTCACTACCCAACCTCCGCACCTCCATAGGATTCTGGAACCGATGGGTACCAACCCGGTGTAAAACTGAGGAAACTCTGTACCACCGAGTCAAGAGTTTATAGCAAGTCTCCTGTGCCGGGAGGGGGATAGCGGCCCTATGTGTGAGCTGGAAAGCACCGCCTCCCCATTGCGGCAGTGGGAAAGAGGTCCCTAATTCTGTCTCCCCATTGTGGGCAAAAGGAGGGGAGCAAGCAGAGTGGGCAGAGAGGAGCACCCTTGTGTATCCCTGAAAAGCGATGGTCTCGCTCCTGAGGAGGACAGCATAAAGATTCTCAAAGGCCGTAAGGGGCCTGGAAAAATTACGTCCGGACTTAGTTCGGTTAAAGAAATGGGATAATTGTAAGTACTGGTAGGGAGCCCCGCAAAGCTGCCCTCCCCATCGAGATTTCTACAATTGGTTTCAATCTCCCCTCTGATACTACGTGGCAAAAACGTAGCGGGGTCCTCTTAGTGCTACCCAAGAAAACATTGGAAGAAAGGCCTGGAGGAAATCTGATTGCTGTGATCGGGACGCATGGACCCGTAACGGTCAATGAGGCTAAGGGAATCCTATGCGAGTAGAGGTGGACAGCGTCTGGTCCACGCAGAAGGAGGAAGAGGCACTGTTGCGGAGGGCGGTTCCAGACCCAGGGAGCACCGACACGGAAGAAGAGCTCAGATCCTCTGCCAGGGCAGCCCAGAGCTTATCCCCTCGGCTCAATATGAGAGCCAATTTAGCGAGCATAGCCGGGGCTAAGTAGTACATTCTCACAGTCGGGTAAACCCGTCCACCGGCATCCTTGCTTCTAGTAAGCGTATCATACGCTATCCTCGGTTTTCCGCGCGGCCCAGCACGAAAAAAGCGAAAGCACTGTCAAAACTCTCCTCCAGAATGATGAGGGGACGTGGATGGGAATAGTTTGGAAGAGATACAAGAACCTCGGGAGCACGGTCATCTTGAGCAGATTTATTCTGCCAAACCAGGACAGTTCTTTCCCCCGCCAGGAATCCAGATCTCTCTCTGTTTGTCTCAAAAGTGAGATATAGTTGTCTATAAAGAGCTTAGAAAGATCCTCAGTGATCTGGATTCCTAGATAAGAAATGCCTGCCCTAGGCCAGTAAAAATGGAAGGTGGACTGCAGGAGAGCCTGCTCGCGTGTTGAGATGCCAACCCCAAAGAGCTTGGGACTTAGAAAATTAATCTTAAAGTTTGACCACTGCCAAAGGCCTTGATCTCCGCCATTAAGACTGGGAGGATATGTGGGATTTGTAATGTATATCAGTAAGCTCGTCCACGAAAGCCGAGCATTTGTATTCCTTAGCCCAATGCAGATCCCCTTAATGTCAGGTTAGATCTAATGGACGCCATGAGGCCTCCATCACCAAAACATAAGTAGGGGGACAAAGGCACCCCTGCCTAGCCCCATTCGAGATTTTGAAGGGAGTAAGACAAAGAGCCATTAAACCTTGACTCGCGCGATGCGGGGAGTAGAGTCCCCGATTTTTTGGACTGGAAGATGGGGCCCAGACCTATATGGGAGAGCGTCTAAAGGAGAGAAGGCCACGTATACGATCAAAGCCTTTCTCTGCATCCAACGAAAGTACCATAAGAGGGTCCCCCGGAGCGGGCGTTAGGGATGATGTCCATTGTCTTGAGTTTTGTTATCACGCGCTTCCCGCCCTGGGACGAAGCCCATTTGATCTGGAGGGATAAGCGCGCGGAGCAGCGGGTTGAGCCTGTTTTGTGATAAAATTGGCATAGATCTTCAACCCCACGTTCAAAAAGGGATATAGGGCGGTAGCTACCACACACCTGGGGATCTTCCAGACTTGGAATTAGTGCCACATGCGCTGCTAATGTTGGGGAGGAAAGGGTGTCCCTGATAGGGAGTTGAAGGCCGCCAGTAGCAAGGGAGTTACTGGGCAGGGAAACTTTTGAAGAATTTGGGCGGTGAAGCCCATCTGGCCCCGGGCTTTTCCTCCGGGGAGATCTTTAAGGGAGGGCCTCCCAGCTCCCATCGCCGAGAATGGTTCCTCCAGCGATTGAGAGGCCGAGGCTGGGATTTTGGACAGCAGCGAGGGATGAGGAAAAGCCTCCGGATGAGCGGGGCTTTGGGGGGAGCGGAAAAATTATATAATTTATAATAATAGGCCTGGAGGTACTGGCTATTTCCCGGGTTACAGTGTGCCACGATGTTTGGTGCCGCTTAATGGGGGGAATTTTGGAGTGCGCCATCTGAGAGCGAACCGCCCTGGCCAGCATCCACCGCTTTTGTTGCCATATTCGTAGAACTTGCTACGACAATCTAAAATGTAGCGGCCCCCACAAAGGCCTCCAAAAGGCTTTTGACCTCCAAACGGGCATCCTGTAGCCCCTAAGGGTGGGAGGGGAGAAAAGCACTTTTATGTGCAGTTTCTAAAGAGGACAATTTAGCGAGCGCTTTCGATACAGTGAAAAGCCCTATCTTTTTTAAGTCTGGAGCCATGTCGAATCAGAACCCCCCTGAGAACACATTTTTGGCCTCCCATTGGGCTGGTGGGGGATGGTGTCCCTTTACGTGGTGGCCTATGAATTGGGAAATTGAGCTCTCGATGTCCGCCACGCATGGGCATCTAAGAGGAGGGACTTTGTTCAGCTTCCCGTTCCATGTTCTCTCTCTGGAAGCTGAACGTTGGAGGGAGCAAAACACTGTGGCGTGGTCCGACCACAAAATGTTGCCAATGGCGGTGGAGGTTACCCATGGGAGGGCTGAGTGTTGGACCAAGATGTAGTCCAATCGGCTATATGAGCCATGGGGTTAGAGTAAAAAGAATAATCCTTAACAGATGGATGGTGGGATCCTCCAAGGATCGCAAGAGCTGAACTGGAGAAAACCTTCCGTACCCTCTGATGGAGGAATATGGTAGGGGTTTACTTCCGGGCGAATTATCTAGGGTTGGGTCTAATGTGATGTTAAAGTCCCCGCATAGTATCACCGTCCCCTTTATCATGGAAGAGAGCTATCTATCAGTGATTCGAAGAAAACCGCCTGGTCCACATTAGAGCATAAGTATTTAAAATGGTAAAAACCTGACCGCCAATGAGGATCAGGATAGGAACCGGGGCTTCCGGGTTAGGAAAACAGTCGATAACCTGATGAGGTAAGGAACGTTGAATGGCTATGGCAACCCCCCTGGATCTGGACCCGTGGTAAATACGCAAAGTGCCATGAGGTGTAGTGTTTATGCTTAATAGTTGGGGCAGATCCTACCTTGAAATGCGTTTCCTGAAAGCATACTATCAGGGTTCTGCTACGGTGAAAGTGATGGAGGATCTGCGCCCTCTTCTCTGGGGTGTTCAGACCCTTGGCGTTGAATGAAGTGACGCGGAGGTCCATCACAGAGTGCGAGCCGAAGAGCCCTGTTGAGGCAACCAAGGCTCCCAACCAGCTGCGACCTATGGGTGGGGGGCAGAAGAGGGGAACGGGAGAGCGGGAAGGAAAGAGAAGAGAGAGAGAAAAAAAAACACACACAACAATACACACAACGCCCACAGACAGGTCCGTGAGGGAGGGAGACTACACAACTAAAAAATAAAACAATTTTAACCGAAAAGCAGGTATTGGGGTCCTGCGCTTTATCTAAATGCACAGTAATCCAAGAACCAGAACCCTGCAGGCCTAAGAGAACTTAGAGCAGGGGTTCCTCCTACTGGGGGGAAAGTGGTAGTGCTCAGGAATAAGTGAAGAGCACCTCGTTATATGCAGGAAAAACATGTCATTTGTGTAACCGCCATCAAATAATTGAGTTAAAGGGGAGAAAAAGTGGGAGAAGGTAGGCACAAGGTGCCACATGCCCCCTGCCAAGAGAGGAAAAAACAAGTCCTCATCATTTTGAAAGTAAGACGCCCAATAACGCTATTAAGAACAACATGGGCCAAAAGGATAAAATCAACTGCCCGTCTGAGCCCATCTAACGTAATGCGAGTCCAGACACAGTCCTCGTGCACCGCTTGCCCCTATGGGAGTCATGGTAACCGTCCGTCAAGGGGGGCCCGCCAGGGGGGAGCGTCTCTGATGTTGTCCCTTGGGGCCTCTAGGCTGTTGTTGTTTGCCCCTAAAAAGGAGTGGTATGGCGAGGTGACCGCTTACCCGGAAGACTCTCTTCCGTTGCATGGGTCTTGAAGACAGGGACGTCAGTGTGGGCCAATCCGAGAACGTCAAGTCAGTGACACGAAGGGCTCTCAGAACAGGGGGAATGTCCTCCGGGGAACGGACTGTCAGGGTTTGCTTTTCCAATCGAATATGAAGGGCAAAAGGATAACCCCAATGGAAGGGGATGATCTTAGCTCGCAGGGTGTCCAGCAATGGCTTGAGGGAGGGTCTCTGTGCCAATGTCACCGGGAGAGGTCTTGGAGAATCCTTATGGGAGCATCCTGGAAGGACACGACTTTCGCCCCTGGCCTTATAAGAATGTCCTCCTTCACAGTGTAGAAGTGCACCCGACATATCACGCGCGACCTGGGGTCGTCGGGGTTGGGTGGTCTCAGGGCCCTGTGAGCTCTGTCGATTTCCAAATGAGCTGTAGCTGGCCGGCCTAGGAGATCATTAAAAATAGCGGACACCACGGGAAACAGATCAGAGTTGGGTACGGATTCGGGAAGGCCTCTGATACGGAGATTGTTTCGCCTATCGCGATTCTCGATGTCATCGAGGTTTTGCTTTCAAGGTTATATTTGACTGAATGGGTTTGGGGACTTCCTCAGTGACCCGCTGTAAGTGAAGAGGAGGTTCTGGAGCTGCCGCTTGTTCGATGCCACCACTTTGTGCGGAGAGAGGAGAGCTCCCCACGGAAATGAGCGAATTCTTGTTTTTCATTCATTGACCACTTTTGAGGTCATGGCATCAATGTACTCTCTCGAAGGGAGCAATTGTAGAAGCTGCTTCAAGTCCGCCAAAGTGACTGGTTTATTTTCATCAGAGAAAGCTGAGCTGCCAGCAGTAGAGGCTGGTGTACACAGTTGGGGCAGGTTGATGCAATAGCACGCCAAAGATGGGGGGGGGGGGGTGCCCCCTAGGCTACTGGGCGGGCCCTATATGCGGGGAATGGGTCGGTTTCCCGGGACAGGGCTCGCTCAGATCGGGGCCGGGGTAATGAGTCCTGTCCAGAACGGGGCGCCAGGGGGGGCTCAAGCAGGCATAGGTGGTTGGTGGGGGGGCGAGACCCCCCAGGATGACCCTGTGGACCATGGGGGAGATCCTCTTCCGGCGGGGAGGGGGTGGAACCAGGGAGGGCGCCCGCACCTGCGGATCCCCGGTGACCGATGGGCAGCCGCGGAGCCCCACTGTGCAGGGCGAGCACCAGTGAAAATGGTCCCTCCCAAAGGGGGAGAAGAGGGGCCCGCTATTGTGGCATAGGAAGGCCCGGTGCTGCGGTTTTTCCCTCTGCGGCTTGGGTGCTGGGGAAAGCCTGGGGGAGGGGAGGGGGGGGCTCTCAGGGGTCCCCTCAGCGTCCTCCAGTAACTCCATTGGGAGCTCAGAGGGTTGAGGGGGATAGTGGGGGCTGCAGGCACTTATCTTTTGCACAGGGTGTGCCTCCCTGGCATCCTCTGGCAGGTCTCCCTGCAGGTGAATGGCTCCTGCGGATGATGCAGCCGAGTACCGCCCGCCGGGGCTGCTGCGCCGGACCTCCGACATCTGCGGGTGCGGCTGCTGTCCGGGGCTGCGATCCGCCGTGGAGGAAGAGGAGGTAAGGCCGCGCAGGGCGCTCTCCCCGTGGCTGCGGCGATGGAGCTGCCCCTCACCCTGGAATTCCCCCCCCGGCCGGGGTTGCTGTGCCGGGCCTTCCGCCGTCTGCGGTGCGGCTGCGGTCCGGGGTGTAGTCCGCCACAGAAGAGGAGAAGATGAGGCCGTGCGGTGCGTTCTCCCGCGGTGGCGGTGACGGGGCCGCGTCCTCCTGGAGTTCCCGCCGGTCGGGGCTGCCGCACTGGATCTCCGCCGTCCGCAAGCGCGGTCCAGAGCTGCGAACCTCCGCGGGTAAGGAGGAGGTCGGGCCGGGGCTGGGAAAATCGCCTGTGGCTGCGGTGATGAAGGGAGCGCGCCGAGGGTCCCTGGAGGAGACTGTTCCGTCCAAGGTGTGTGGCAGGCGCAGCACGAGGCGGCGGCCATCTTGCGGTGCCTCAGGCCCGGCCGTGGTGGACGTGATTTGTAGCTGTGCAGGGGAGAAGAAGGCTCCAATCTCACCCCGCGTGGTACCGGAGCGTAGGGTGAGTCGGGGCTTCTGTTTTTTGCCGACCTTTCCCAAATCTTTTGGTTGGAAATGGCCCGGTTTCAGTGCTGAGAACGAGGAGCTCAAGTAACTTGCGTCCTCACCCCAGCCATCGCTTAGCCACGGCCCAATTTATGTCATATTTAATAGATCAACTTTTTTTGGACGCGGGCGTTTACCAAATATGTGTAACTTTTTTATTATTTTATTTTTTTTATTTGTAAAACGGCAAAAAAAGTGATTTCAACTTTTAATTTTTTTTATTTTTTTACACATTAAAACATTTTTTTTCTTACTGTAACTTTGAGTCCCCCTAGGGTGCTTCACCACTAAGTGGCGCAATCGTTTCTATAATGCCTTGGACAAGGTATGAAAACATTATAGATATTTCACGAAGACTTAAACGTGATCATTGTACTGTCAAGAGATTTGTGGCTGATTCAAAGCATATATGGGTTTGTGCAGATAAAGGCATAATAAGGAAGGTTTATGACAAATTCGTTGGATTAAGAAAACAGTTGGCCAAAAACCATTACAAAGCAGCAGACAGGTATTTGAAACTGCTGGTGCCTCACCAGTGCTCACAAGCAGAAATGGTTGCAGTGGGCTAACTTATACATGAAGTCTAATTTTGACACAGTCTTGTTTACTTATAAGTGCTGTACAAGCTTGGATAGTCCAGATGGATAGAGAAGTGGATGGTTGGTAGATGGGCACCATGTCCCAACAAGGCTTTGACGGCAGGAAGGAGATGGCAAACTTTTGTTTTGGACCAGAATCATGGGGAAAGAGTTTATGGACCTTTAGGGTCCCTGAAGATGTGAAAATGACCTCTGCAAAGTATTTAAGAGTTTCTGACTGAACACTTTCTTCATGATAGCAAAAGAGGAACTGTGCCTTCTGTATCAATATCATCTTCATGCAGGACAATCTCATGCTGCAAAGAAGACTTCTGAGTCATTAGCTGCCATTGACATAAAAGGAGAGAAACTGATGGTATGGCCACCATCCCGCCAGACCTTAACCCACATGAAAACCTTTGGAGTATCCTAAAGCAAAAGATCTTTGAGGGTGGGAGACAGTTCACATCAAAACGGAAGCCCTAGGATGCTATATACTGGAATAGCTTTAAATTTCAGTAAATGTGACCTCTTAAAGGGAAAACGTCATAAAAAAAAGAGTCATTGTTTAAGTCCTATTTTTATGTTAAACACATTTTTTTGGAATTTTTGGTTGTTTTTTTTATTTTTCATATCACTTTCAATATTTTTTAATCATTCTTAAGTCTTGCAGTTTTCACTTTGCCACTAGGCCTTGTTTGCACTGCTTTAACAGCAGTCAGAAAAGATGCCTTTACAGTAGCTTCATGCACATAGGAGACTTAAGACTTACTCCAGTCCCATTTACTTCTATAGGACAGTTTTTTTAGTCATGCTCTGTGACCTGGGAAGAAATCAGTGTGCAGGGAGGTGAAAGGGTAAAACTGTGACTATCTCCTATTGTGACTGTGGACCCTGTTGTTATCTATTCACACTGGTTCTCCTTTCAGTTTGACCCTCTTTGTGCTGATAATGAGCAGACTACTGAGAATTTTTCTCTACAGAACAGGAAGTGTCAGACAATTATTTGGCTTAGTGGCCAAAGTGAAAACTGTAAGACTTAAGAATTATAAAAAAAATATTGAAAGGGATATGGAAAATTTAAAAAAAATAACCAAAAAATTCTTAAAAATTTTTGTTTAACATAAAAATGTGAGTTAAACAATGTAATTTTTGATGACACATTCCCTTTAATGCTTCAAATTCCAAAAATCAGCATTTCAGTTCTTTATAACCTATAAAATGTTTTGGGACAGTGCAATTTCAGTCTTTTCATTTTGAAAAAACAATATTATCATTGGGAGATTTGTCCAATAAAACTTGATTTATAATCTAATAGTTGACGATTTCAACATTATTCTGACTGTCATTTGCATTGACCAATCAGGTCAGATAAAAATATAATTTACATAATAATTTGAAACAGTTTTTAGATCTCTATGATACTCGGGTATAAATTTAACAACCTTATGCTAAACATTATTTTCTCATAATTATCTAAAGCTGTTTTCAGAAATCCATAGACTGCTGAATAAATCAAATGTTCTTCCCATTTCACTAAGAGGTTGCTCTTTAGTTTGTATTACCCAAACTTAAAGGAAATGTGTAATCATAAAGTGACTTATTGTTTAATTCATGTTTTTATGTTAAACACATTTTTAAGACTTTTTGATTATGTTTTATAATTTTCCAGATCACTTTCAATATTTTTATTTATACATTCTTAAGTCCTGCAGTTTTCACTTTGGCCACTAGGCCTAATAATAGTCTGACACTTCCAGTTCTGTAGAGGAAGATTTTCAGCAGTCTGCTTATTATAAGTACAAGCAGGGTCAAACAGAAAGGTGACACCAATGTGTATAGATAACACAGGATCCACCAGTTACAATAGGAGATAGTCACAGCTCCCCCTCCCTCCCTCTTCTATAGAAGTCAATGGGACTGATCCAGTACACAGGCTCCTATGTGCATGAGGCTGCTGTAAAGCATCTCTCTAAATGCTGTTAAAGCAGTGTAGGCAAGAAAGCTGTTCCACAATCATATATAGATGACTGAATTGAGAAATCTACAATCAGAAAATTAAAAGAAAAAATATGTGTCAGTGTCTTATTTTAATAAGTAAAAAAAAATGGTGACAGATTCCCTTTAAGTACCTGTTTTGAACTTCCCTAATAAAGAGTTGAGGGCTATGCAAGCTGCTTTTTTACGTTTTATCAGGGCCCATGAGAGGCACTGCATTCCTAAATTGGTTTTGGTGGCCAGTATATCTATAGTAGGACTTTCGCACCCAGATATTTTTAAACACTACTAGGCAGCACAATTGAGGAGAGTTGGTTTGGGCCTGGGTCTCTTTATTTGCTTATGTTAGATGGATGGAGGTAGAGAAATTATGGATAACGTGATTGTACCCTAATTCGCTTTTATGGTAAAGATCTCATGTTAAGATGGACTTATTAAAATATTTGACTACGTTCAAAATTCTGGCCCATGACTTCATTCTTATTCCATACACTCCTTCCTAACAGTATTCAAGATCTGAGTATGAAACTATTTATTCAGATTTGCAGGTGTTGCATATTACATAACAAGGAAGGTTCTCCCTTTGGAGACAGTATGAGAATTTTTTGGATTACCCTCTAATTACTACTAATCATAAATGCTGATATGCCATTTTCTGAATTGAACCCTGTCTACTGATGCGGTGTCACTTCCTACGTGATTTGAAAAGTTGTGTAAAGTGGGATTCTCTACGAAGGGATTCATTTCTGATATATATATATATAGAATTCTAATTGAACACTAGCTAGATATATTCCATTACCATACATATGTGTTTAAATGGGAATTATTTCAGGGACTTAGGCCAAAAGCTCTAGGCAAGACCTCTAAAATAGTCTTTTCAGAAATACTACCTTTACCACGGGCCACACCAGAGAGGCAGAAGATTAGAGAGGTGAATAAGTGGCTAACAAATTGGTGTACGAAAGAGGGATTTGGGTTTCTGGATAACTGGGCTGACTTTTTTTATTTTTCATGTTGGAGAATTTGACTTTTGCATTACAACAGCGACACTTTACTCCAGTGTCTGTTTCAGTTGTGTCTGGATGTACTGGCTAATTTTTGTCTTCTTTTGTAATCTTTTAGAAGAACAAAGGGCCTACGGCAAAGGTTCTGTTTGAATTCCTCTATCCGAAGCTTAAAGAGCATCTATCACACTGAAAATGCTATCTGATCTGCGGGTAGCATATTAAGGAGCAGGAGGAGCAGAGCAGGTTGATATATAGTTATGTGGGGAAAGATTCAGTAAAACCTGTATTTTATCCATTTAATTCTCTTCTTATTCTGAGGTAGGTGGTGTTATCAGTGATTTACAGCCTTACTTGTATGAATGTGCATATAGACATGGCACGGATAATACCGCCCACTGGACTCTTTAACCCAGAATAAACAAAGAATTAAATTAATAAAATACAAGTTCATCTTTCCCCACAAAACTATATATCAATCTGCTCAGCTCTTCCTGCTCTATAACATGCTGTCAGCAGATCAGATAGCATGTTCAATGTGACTTAGTCTGTTGCCCCCTTCCACCAATAATTGAAACATAACTTTTGTTTTACAAAAATTCAAAATGTAGGTACATATCCCACACTTGACATCACTGGACATCTATTTGTATTGTAAGTGCTTCAGATGCCAGTCTCCAGCTTAGCCTGAATTCAGAAGCTATATGGCACGCTAATGTCTTGCCAGCTGACCTGTAAATAAGTGATTTGTAGGTATACGCTGGGTAGCCCCTGTAGCAATCAAATATATTTTGTTTGTCAGATAGAGCGACACTATCTGTTGAAGAAAGCCCCACAACACGCTTACAAATTGCTTATTTGTAGATTTGAAAGCTGGCATACTTACAAATTAGCAATTTTGAGTTCCAGTTGGCTGAAACAGCAATCAGCTGTAGTGTTAATCTTACAGTAGCTAAACAAGGGCCAGGAGAATGGGTAGGTAAGAGACTGCCTAGGGCCCATTGGCAGCCAGGAGCGTAACAAAGGCTCAAAGGGCTATCATCTTACTGCCCCTATTACACTCTACCATAAGAGATAAGAAGATGGCACAATTGTGGGGTTTTTTCCATTTCACCAAGCTGGGTCGAGTGCAGCTAAAGACGCTATGAGTCAGGACCAGGGATTTGAATTTATCCCGTGGGGGTGGGGTGATATTTGCCTTTTTGCATAGGGTGTCGTAATGCCTTGTCCCAGCCCTGGGCTGAACAATAGCACCCCGCTTCCCACACTTCTAATGTTGCCTTGAGAATATGCCCGAATCTCTCCTCTAACTGTGCCCCTAGTTCCCTCTCTATCTTCTATGGCTACACCCCTAGGCCATGTTATAAAAAGTAGTATCTTATTTCACACAAAAAATGGTGTGGTGGTATAATAGTGGTACAGTCTTTTTCTTTGAATAAGGAATTCGGGGAACATTTTCCAAACAAATTTGTATTAGAAAATGCATTCCAGCAATGCAGGGGAAAAACAAGACATTTCACTTTTGGCAGATTAGAATGGTTCCACATCTTGCGTTTTTGTTGCGTTTTTTAACTTCATGAAAAATATATGTAAGCAGTTAAAAAATAAATGCATAGGTTTTTCAAAAAACACATACGTTCTTTAATTAACTAAAATTTCATCTTTGTTCCAAATTACAGCTAATTATAAAACCACTTGCATTGTAAAAAAAAATGCATGCGTTTTTTAAAGTGTTTTTCATGCTTTTTTTTTGTTTAACTGAATTTTTATTACATTTTCTTTGGAGCATTAACGCAATAACAAGTATCATGTACAGAACACAATATATAATTTCACAGAATATACACTTCAGCATAGAAACACCATATCTTAGCTATAGTGAAGGTATTGAACCTTATTGCAAAATGTTATGACTCATAAAACATACGTAATACGAAAAGCAATATAGAAACTATACAGTTGGGGGTTAGACGAGACAAGACACAGAAGGGAAAGAATTCACCAAATGCAGTGAATCAGCAGGATAAGGTTATGGAGCAAGTGCACAGTATCAGAATTCCCGGAAAATACAATAGTCTTCCCAGGCCTTCCAAACCGTGTCAAAGGATTCCAACTCATCATTCTTAAGGGCTGTAAGGTATTCCATATCCCTAATTTCTTTAATACGTGAACATAACGCCTCTCTAGAAGGAGGGAGAGCCTGTTTCCAGTGTTTAGCTATCAAATACTTGGCTGCAGTTACAATATATAGAAATAACTTACCCAGTTTACGGCCCAACGAAGGGAATGGGACATTTAAAATATAATTTTGGGGTGTGAGAGGGACCCAAACCTGAAGGATCTCAAAGGCCAACGACTGAACCTGCCTCCAAAATGAGCTTATCCTGGTACAAGCCCAGAACACATGCGGCACATCTGCTCCTGACTCCCCACATCTCCAACATATATCCGGTAGAGACGGATTCAGCTTATGTAAGAGGGCAGGTGTGTTACCAATACATCAACAATTTAAATTGATTTTCTTTGTTCTGGATGGAAATAGACAACCTAGAAGCCTGACACCAAATGCTTTGCCATTCTTCCTGAGATAGGGTGAAACCCAAGAACCTCTCCCATCTGAACATATATGCGTGCGGTGCTGGTGTCTCCTGATCTGGAGGTATCATCAATTGATATATAGCCGAGATCAGCCCCTTAGTGGAGACGCCAGCTCGGCAAATTTGTTCGAAAGTAGAGGGTTTAGAAACCCCATCCGCTCCCAGCACCGAGCCCATATAATGCTTAATTTGTAAATATGAAAAAAAGGCTAGAGGATGGCAGCCCAGACTGAGATTGTAGTTCCTGAAAGGGCTTTATTCTTAACGTAAGTGGGTCCACAATATCAGCAAAGTGAAACTATTTGCTTTGATACCATGGTCGCCACCGTTCATCCATCTGCCCCCCCCCCCCCACCCCCAAGCTGTGGATGGAACAGGAAAGATGTCATGGGAGACGCCTTAGAACGCAGCCCAAACCTGTCACAACATCTCTGCCAAACAGATCTCGTCAAAGACATAGAATTCAGCAGCGGGGCTTCTATTTTAGTTTTTGTGGTTGCCCAAAGCAAGGAGTTGGGGTGCATAGGTGCCGTCCATAATTTCTCAAGTTCCATCCATCTGGTGTATGCATAGAGCTGCGACCAAGCAGGGATGACCCTCAGTTGTGCCGCCCCAAAATATTTCGTAACATCTGGTACCGAACGCCCACCATGCCGGCTCCCTGCTAGCAATACACTTCTAGGGATCCTATGTCTCTTACGGGCCCATATAAAATGAATGAAGTCAGCCTGCAAGGATCTCAGGATTGCCAAAGGTACCGGGATTGGGAGTGTCTCGAACAAGTACATTAATTTTGGCAGAACCGACATCTTAATGGCTGCAATGCGACCAAACAGGGATAAAGCTAACTTATTCCATCTGTCCAATAATTGTTTTATTTCTGTAATTAATTTCGGGAAGTTATGCCTATAAAGGGAAGAATATTCTGGAGTAAAGAAAATCCCCAAATACTTGAGAGCATCCTCCTTCCAGCGGTAGTTATAATTTGCCTTAAGATGGTCGACCAAAGGTCTCGAAATGCCAATAGGCAATGCTTCCGTTTTTGCCGTGTTTATCTTATAACCTGATAGGGTACTAAATTTGTCTAAAAGGGAATGAAGGTTAGGTAGACTCATAATTGGGTCAGTAAGCGTTTAAAGACATCGTCCGCATAAAGCGATATCTTGAATTCCTGTCCTTTTACCAAGACCCCCTTAATGTCCGATGATAATCTAATCGCCACAGCTAAGGGCTCAATACAAAGGGCAAACAAAAGGGGGGAGAGAGGGTAGCCCTGTCTAGTTCCATTGTGGATTGTTATACTAGATGATAAAGCATGTGGTAGTCTAATGGAGGCCGATGGTCTAGAGTAGAGCCCCTGGAGCGCGGTAACAAATGGGCCATCCATCCCGTAGGCCCGCAAAGTATGGAACATGAAGGACCAGTCTAGGCGATCAAATGCCTTTTCTGCATCAAGGCTTAACAGGAGCATATGACCCCTTCCCTTATTAACAATATCGATAAGATCAACGGCTCTTCTGGTATTGTCCCCCCCCTTGTCGGCATGGGATAAATCCTATTTGATCCTTGTGCAACAAGTGCGTCATATGATAAGACAGTCTGTTTGCCAGAATTTTTGTAAAAATTTTCATATTCAAATTCAATAATGCTATGGGTCGATAACTACCGCACTCCAGGGGATCCCCCCCAACTTTGGTATTAAAGTAATGTATGAGTGTAACATCGACTCAGGTGGTGAAGAGCCCCGTAAAAAGGAGTTATACAGCGTCATCAAATGCGGGAGAAGCTGCAGTTGAAAGACCTGATAATAAAAGTAAGTGAGCCCATCCGGGCCTGGTGCTTTCCCAGAGGGAAGGTTCCTAATAACATCCAAAATATCTTCCTCAGCTATCTCCGCATTTAGGGACTCCAAGGCTTCTGATGAGAGATGTGGCAACCCACACGTGGTCAAGAACTCTGTTAATACCCTATCACGCTCTATCCCCTCTGTGAGCAAGGCACTCGGAATATTATAGAGGTTGTTAAAATATTCGTGAAAGATATCTGCTATGGACTTGGGATCGTATATCGGCACACCCGTGTTGTTCCGTAAAGCATGCGGACTGAGACGCACTCTATCATCCCGAAGCATTCTGGCTAACAGGGTGTGAGCTTTGTTGGCTCTTTCATAATACTTCTGCTTAGTAAAAGCTAACGCTTTCTCCGCGCTATGCGTCGCCAAACTCTTCAGTTTAGATCTCAAGTATAGTATACGCCTCAGGGTAGATTTATCTAGGCGTTCTCCTAGACCACCTTCCAGCCTCCTAAGCTCTGTGACGCACTCTGTCCACTGCTGTTGACGATCCCTCTTCAGTCGGGTACCCAGCGCTATACATTTGCCCCTTTGTGCGCCTCCCATAGAACTACTGGTGATGAGACTGAGCCTACATTAATCTCAAAGTATTCTGTGAGATGTTGCCCTAGCTCCTCCCTATGTATCAGATTCCTAATAAGGGACTCATTGAGCCTCCAATGGCAGACTCGAGTAGAAGAGTTCGTACCCCTAAATACTACACTAACTGGGGCGTGGTCTGTCCAAGTTATTGTCCCAATATCCGCTGATTCCATCATTCTTAAGGCTAAAATATTTCCAAAGACGTAGTCTATTCTGGAGTGAGACTGGTGTGGATTGGAAAAAAAGGAAAACACCTTTTCTGATGGATGAGCAATCCTCCACAAGTCAAACAGACTATACTTACGGATTAATTGTCTAAACCCTCTGGACAATGCCTGCTGCGCTGCAACTGTTATCGGGGGCCTAAGTGTTAATTTATCATAAGTTTCCGAAAAGACCAAATTAAAGTCCCCCTGCCCCCCCATAATCACCGCCGACGGAGGGAGTCGAGACAGCTTAGCCAATACTCGCCGCAGAAAATTTAACTGGCCTACATTAGGGGCATATATATTACATAACAGGATAGGGGATCCCCCCAGAGTTCCTTCAAGTATTAGAAAACGCCCGCCTGGATCCTCTATAGAATTTGTAATCAATATGGGGCAGGTGCTTGATAGCAATATTGCCACTCCCGCTTTTTTTCTATCTTGCGACGCTACATAAGATATCGGGTAAAGATGCTTCAGGAAGTTAAAGTGCCCCTCCCTATTGAAGTGCGTCTCTTGCACAAATACCAGATAAGGTTTGTTAGCCCTCAGGTTCCCCAGGAGGAGCTTTCTCTTCAGGTTAGAGTTGAGACCCTTGACATTAATAGAGTATAGCTTAATCATTGGAATCCCATTGGTGGCTACTGACAATAACGTACCACTGCTGATCCCAAGCAACCATCAAATTACCGACAGAAACATAAGGAAGACAAAAGGGGTTCACAAGACCATCACATATAAAAAATAACATATAAAAAATTCCAACGGATACCGAGGTATTGTAAGTCTCGGTGAGGCGAACACCACTATGAATCCCTAACAAGAGACCAGTAATCCCTCCAGAGCGATACTAGAGGGACCCCTGTAAACGTAGGTGGACACCTCAGGGGTATCAGATCAGACGGACCAAATGACAGGCAGTGAGCACTAACAGGTCCGTGGAATTTCGCTGCCTAGAAAACTTGAGTTAATACTCTAGAAAAACATAGGTGAAGTCGTGGAAACCTGGATAAGCCGATGTCTGCAAAGTAGTGCCAAGATTCCCACCACTCCACCCAAAGCTGATAAGGGGCAATCCTTTCAGCGCAAAGAAAATAATATGCAAGACATATAACAATATGCTACACAGTCGCATTAAGTGACCCTAACAAGGAGCATTATATATAGATAACAGTTAACTATTAGACTAAATGTCCAGAGTTCAAAGTATTTGTAGAACTACCGTGAACAGTAAGACCCTAGCCCTGTATAATCCTCAGGGAAGAGGAGGAAGACAAAAAAAGGATCAAAAGGGGGACTGTTCCCCTCGACCCACAGGGTCTTAGGTGTCAGGCGAGGAGGCATCTCCCCTAGGGCGCCCCCCAGAGTCCCTTGGAGGAGATCTTTTCTTCTTAGATTGTGCTTTCTGCCATTCAGGGAGGGAGGCAGAGGGGGGGGGGGTCTCCAATTCCCAATCGGTGAGCTGGGGTGACAAGATCTCTAATGTGGAGCAAAAACGTGGGAGATCTTCAAAGGTGCGAAGAGCTGCAGAGCGTCCATTCCTTGTAGCATGCAGGGTAAAGGGAAAACCCCACCGGTACGGGATTTTCATGCTTTTTTTAACGCATACCTGATTAATGCAGTTGAGAAACTCATGCAGTAATACATGTACTAATACAACATGTGAATCTGGCCTTAAAGGGGTTGTTACTTTGCAAACTCCAGTTATAAGGTCGACTCACAATGAGCCAGCCTCAGTGAATGAGGAGATGCCAGGCTTGCGCTGTCCCTCCATAAACACACCTCATTCATGTCTATGAGAGTTACAAGTATAACTGAGCACACTAACATTCTATATTCGGAACTGAAATAGAGAAAAAGAGGGAGAACTGTACAAGTAGAGGATATTGCAAAGTGGCAAAACCCCTTTAAAGTAAATTGAGAGAAAAAATGCTGTAACTCACCAGTTCTTGTGACATTTCTTGCAATTTGTCCATCACTGTTTCCAAATATACAATAACAGTGGTTCGAGAACTATATATGAAGCCTTTGAAGATAAAAATCCTATTTGTCACTGTATCAGAGTTCAAATGCCATGCATGATTAAACCATAAATAAATCAATGTGTAACTTGAAATATGCCAAGGTGTTGGGTAATGGTACAAAAATCAATGCAGATAACATGGAGGTGGGGTTAAAATGTTAAAATCAGAAAAGAAATAGCATTCATTGTATACAACACATGCATACAATGGTATAAAGGCAATATGCTGCAAATATATTGATTATACTGTATACACACATGAAGGGAAGTTACCGGATTTCACCTTTCTGACAGAGCCTCGTTTCTCTGCTAATAACTTTTTTTTTTTTTTTTAAACTTGTTTTTATTGCGAGTCTTCAAATAGAATAAAACATAAAGTGAATACAGTAGTAGCAAATTTCAGCCAACAACTCTGCATGCAGGCAGACAATTGGCTGCGAAGACTTTAGTTTACATTTTCTTTTTTCCAACTAGAAATCAACATGAGAATGTGTTGCCCGATGATAACAGAAAAGTCACTAACCACAGTGTCCATGGCATTGGTTCAAATGTCACGGGCAGAAACTCGCAGAGGCAAGTTAGGAAAGTCACATAATTAACCAGACAATTAAACATACAAGTCAAGCAAACAAACAACTCTGCTCCAATACATCCCCCCAATCCGCCACCATCTTCCGAGATCCTCGCCAGCACCCCCCCCCCCCCCCTTGCGGTTAATTTGGGAAAGAGGACCCCCCAACCCAGCTCCATCCACTTGAGCGTTAGCGGTATCTTTACGGGAAAAAAAATTTTAGACTAAAAAAAGGGGTTTCCGTATCTGACCTACAGGCAAAAACCCAAAGTCCGGGGACAATTGCTCCGTGCCGCCTATTGTGACCAAGTACCAAAACCGTCAAAACCAAAGCAGGTCGATCTTACCCCGAATTGGGCCGGCAACGTGTCTATCACCGTCGCCAAAGTAAAAAACTTTTTTAACTTTTTGTTCCTTTCCCGCTCAACCCCTCATCCAATCCATTTTCACAAAAAAAGGGTTTTTCGAAAAAAAGTTTCGGTAGGACTCCCCGGGCTGGCCCCAAAACACCTGAAAAATTTGCCTTTCCGGCCGCTACCGACAACATGCAGAAGCCTTTTTCTTTCCCTTTCAGTGTATGACCCGGCCTCCGTGTCCACAAACCCAAAGGGGGGGCCCCTTGCGTGGGGGGGGAATGTACCCCCGAGGTATCCTGCCCCGAATGCCACATTGCCCAGTACCTCGAATTTCAAACAATGCCGAGGCCAGGTAGAGAAGCTTCCAGCGTTCACACTTAAGCTTTTTAACTCGAGGTGTAAGCCCCATTCTATGTCCCTTGGGGGGCGTCAAAGGCTTTGTTGCCCCTTAAAGACACCAAAAAAATCGAGATGCGGGAAGGAATTTTATAAACTCAAGCGCCCGCAGTATGGTGTCGGGGCAGGGTTAGGTCGATCTCTCCCAAAACGCGAAATTGCAGGGGGGTTTGTGCAAGTCAATGCGCCCAAGCAGGAAACTTAGAGTAAGAGGGAGCGTCTCTCGGGGGGCTCCCCACATCTTGCAAAATCTGGCCCTTTCCGCCTCCAAAATATGTGGGAGGGAATTGAGGAACTGTTTTGCCTGAAGAAAGTGAAGAAAGGGTTTGGGAAAATCAAAAAACTGCAACTGAAGTTCCCTAAAGTGAATATGTCCGTCAGCCGTCGGTCCCCACCCACTTCAAGACAAGACAAACCCATATCATGCAACCCCCGGGAACAACCATGTACCCATTCGGAAGGGGGGTTTCAATTAAGGACTATAAACGAGGGGCGGCGCCCAGGCCCTTTAGCATTCGATGACTTCCATGCCCCCCAAAACCGGGCATGAAAAAGGACGTTACCCCTGACATCAATGGAAGCTCCACATAAATAAATGGGGAAATTTTACAAGAAGGACCCCGGCTGAACAAACCATCCACCCGGTTTGGGGTAATAATTCGAGCCTGACACCGCCCGCAAGATAACGCCCCAGGGTTCAGGTTATAATACTTTATTTTGGGGGAAGCCGAGACCCCGCCAAAAGTTTAGGCTGATTATTATATAAAGGGATGCGCGCCCTTTTTTCCCCCCCCCAAATAAAGTTTCCAAAAAAGGGCTTTAATGAGCTTTTTCCTCCCGTTTTTTAAGATATATTTTGCAACATACTAAACAAACAGGAGTCGTGGGATCCCCACCTTTTTAAGCAATTGGCTGTCCCATAAAGGTAGGGGGATTTTCCCCATTCCTTGAGGGTTTGGGCAGCCCGCACAATCTACAAAATTCTCCGTGTATTTTTTTGTCAGGGTGCCGGGGTAAGGATCCCTAAATTTTTAAGCTGGAAGCACCCCACGGAGATGATGGAGGGGGTCCATAAGGGACCGATGGTCCTCGAAAAGGCCCTCGCTTTACAATGTTAAAATTATCCCCCAGAGGTCCCCTTCTTTTAAAATATCCTGAACACGCCCGCCAACATTTTGGGGTTTGGAAACCATCAGTAGCATCTTTCCGCATGGGCCCCATTTTACTCGTAGTCTTTTATTTTTTAATTCCCGGAAAATTTTTGAGTTTGGGTGAGGGGGTACAAAAGGGGGTCAATGGAGAGGTTAAATAAAATGGGCAAAGGGGAATCCTTGCTTCGCCCGCGAAATAGATCCATGACGGGGAGTTCTAAATTTCAGGGAGGAGACCCAATCGCTTCCGCAGGGGGACGGGAAAGGGACTGAACACAGACCCAAACCCCCGCCGCCCCAGCGTGGCAGCCAAAAAAGGGCCCATGAGACCTTGTCAAAACCTTTCCCGCGTCCACTTAACAGAAAGGACACCGGGTGGCCAGGATTTGTCCGCTTTTTGCTTCCCGCCACGCCCCGACATTTTGTCGAGTGTCGATTAGAGAAAAACCTGACAGGGATTTGAAATCCCCAGGCAAAAATTTCTGAAGTGGTTTTAAAATTTTTAGCCAGGACTTATAACCCTGGTTCAGCGGGGTAGGGCTGGTATAAAATAAAGACGCGGGATCCTTCCCACCCTTCACAGCACACCGCTTGGAGTAAAAAAAGGAATCAATGGGGTAGCCCGATGTAACGCTTTAAAATAGCTGAGTTAGATGGGGGAAATATCGAGTTTCAGGTTTTTTGTAAATTCTGTCAAAAAGCCAGGGGCCGGCGATTTACCTTTGGGCAATTTAATAATTACCGCCGAACCTCCTCCAGGTATAGTGGATTCTAGCGTGGGCTTTGGGTCCTCAGTAAGCCCTGGAGTACGCACCAATCCAAAAACCCCCGGCCCCCTTTCCCTCAAAAGGAGTGGCGCTATACAGGGACTCAAAAAAGCCCCAAAAAGCATCCCATATCCTTCGCGTCTTTCAGGGGGTCCTGTTTTTAGGGCACTTTACGCCGCTAATGGGGGGGCCCTGGCTTCCATTGGGCAATCTGCTACCAGCAACTTCCCCTTCCTATTCCCCACCTATAGTATCGATTCTGGGTGGCCCTGACTGCCACGAGCATGGGCCATTGAGGAAAAATACCAAAGGGCCTGGGGTTCCCTATAAGGCTTTTTTGTTTGTGCCGAGGGGGAGGGCGCAAATCTTTGCTGGGGAACGCGCAAGTCCCCATGTAACCGTTTAAAATTTTTCATTCGGGGCCCTACGCCCTGCCCTTAGCTAATTTTTTGGGCCCCGCACACCCTTTGAGGGAAAGCAAGGTCAAAACCCCAACAGCTCTTTATTTTCCCAACAAAACTGAGACCATTGTGCTTTAAAAAACTCTAAAGTCACTGAACATACAGATTGTGGGAACTCCAGACCTGCCCAAGTGGGACCGCCCGGGATGGCTAAAACTAACTGGATAGACCATGGTCCAAAAATCGTAATAGGGGGAAGACGCCCGCAACACCATTGAGTAAAGTCGCAGACAAAAGGGCCTGTCAACCTCGAAAAAAGAATCATGAACACGATAAAAAGGGGAAAGATCGGCGTGGGTTTTCATGACCGCCAGGATCAAGACACCCAGGGTCCATAAGGGGTTTATCGAGGAATTTAAAGGGGCCCCTGACTCACCTTGCCAATCTGTCCAAATGGGTCCGGGCCCCATTAAAACCCCCACCAAATTAAATTATCATGTTCCCGCTCATAGAAAATTGGTGAGGTCGGCAAAAAAAACATTTGGACATTTGAGCATAGAATTGACCAAAGTGTACACCGGTTGGCAATCATCACTCTCAAATAATAAACGCCTGCCTCATCAATAAACCTGATCAGCAAAAGACTTACAGGCCCGCTCGAAAGTATATTGGGGGGGCCGCCACGGGACTTCTACAATAATTTGGCCCCACGGGTGGGTCCAGCCACCGGGCTCGCAGGGGCACAAATTGTTCGCCTTATAAGCTCTCTTGCAAAATAATGTTCTGCGTTTGTCTTTTGAGAGGAGCAAAACGCCTGCGTTTTTTTTGGAATATTAAGGCCCGCAAAGTTCCTGAAACAATTTTTTTTTATCGGGGGGCAGCCCCGAGTAGAGAGGGCGTCTCCACTCATCGAGTCCCCAAACAAGGAAACTGGCAAGAGAACACCTTTAAAAAAGGATGGGTCCAAGCGTCCCACGACGCTTTCCCCATCCATTTTAGGGGGAGGGAGGGGGCGAGCATATTCATCTCTGGGGAGCAGACCAGGACGACAAAAGTCTAAGAGCGGCGGAACCCCAAAAAAAATGTCAAACATCACAAAACTACAACAAGAATAACAAATTGACCAAATACCGCGATAAGTGGCAACCCTGCAGCCCCATAGCCCAAAGGAGCCCAAAAAAAAAAACACTGCCTTTCCAGGGTATTCTTTCACCCAGCCCAAGATTGAATTGTGTGGGTGACCTTTCCCCAGAGCAAAGGAACCCAAAAGCTACTCCACCGCTGTAAAAACCGCCTGGACGCCTCTTCCGGGGGAAAACGAAGAAAATTTTAAACCCTTGTCCGACCTTAAGCTTGCCCCGGGAAAAAGCAGCTGGAATGTGTTGGCCAGCAGGGAACTACAGACCGATGGATGCTTTTTTTCTTCAAGGACACCCTTTTGGGGAAAAACCGGGAAAAAAAGAATCCTCTCTCCCGCCACCTTTTTTTCTCATCGCCGGTGATCCTGCAAGAATTGTTCCTGACAGACCAGTTGTGAAAGCGAGCTATCCGGCCTGGGGCGGGCCCCCCCCTTCCTGCGGACCCCAACCGTAACCCTCTCCACCTGTAAGGGGTCGTTTGGGAAAATCCAGGGGGCCCGGGCCCCTAATTCCACCACCAGATACGTTGCTAAGGACCCGGGAGCACCGATTCCGGGGTAACCGGGAAAAACTCAGTTATTCCTTCTTCCCCGGGTTTTCGAGGTCGTCAGTTTTTTTCCGTAGCCATTAATGGCTCCGGGCCGATGAGGAAGCCCCTCTAACCCACCCCCCCTCTCGATGGATGCTGAACGAGACTCAGGGCTTCAAATTTTGTGAGTTGTGTTATTTGCGAGAGCGCTGCATTGATAAATTTATAAGGTCCAGCGGGGATCCATGGACAATTGCTAAGGTCCAGGGCAATCCAGCCCCAACAGCAACTTGGAACCTCTTGCCCAAGATCACGCCGAAGACGGGGAACCCTGAGCCGCGAAGTGGGGGGGTGAGGACGGTGCAGGGGACCCCCCCCGGGTTTTCCCCGGGCCTTGGAGGGGGGCAGATTATCGGCCCTGGGGGGAGCGGGTGCCGAGGGGGGGATTTGAGGTTTTATCTTTTCCTCGCTGCTGTGGATGGCGGCGCGAGTTTCCCAATCTGGAGACCGAGGAGGAGAACGGGTGGGCCTGTCCGGTTGGAGCCCATTTACAAATTTGTCCATACTCTCCCTATGTAAGGGCAACAAGCACCAGTCCCGAGGGCTCCGCTTGAGGGGAAGGGGGCCGTCCCCAGGAATTGAGGGAGAGGGCGTAGAACTCAGAACAGGGGGTCTCTAAGCTGTTCGGAGGGGTGAGAAACAGATCCCCAAGGCCCCCAAAGACACTAGAACATCAAAATCTGTCACGGGCGCACGCGGCCGGACATAGATTCCTTTAAAACCCAAAAAAGAGCAGGGATACACTCTTTGCAGATACACACCCAAAATAGGCACAAACTGTTTTGGGCAGAGCAAGAAAAATGGCCGGCTTAAAAAGGCTGGGGCGCTGGGGATGGAAAGCAATGGCGGGGGGCTAAAAAGGGGAAAGCACCCGTCCCCAAACATAGATGGCGACAAACCCCAGGTATTGTGAAATAGGAATTCTGTGCGCAGATCACTCGTGGATAGCAGTTGCAGTAGAAGCTGACGTCATGAGGTAGAGCTACAAAGTCCCACACGGTGCTATTTTTTGCACTAAGTGCACAGGTAGGGGGAGGGGAGAAGACCTCCAGTCCCGGTGGACACCCTTCAGCAGCGCCCCCATAAGATAAAGTCCACGGGGCCCAAAAAGCGTCTGGGGGCTTTGATGTTAGTGTAAAGTCCCCAAACAGCCTACATCCCAAGGGGGGTCAGGGGGGAAAGGAGTTAAGCCCCAGCTGTGGGCCCAGGAGTCAGCCAGCAGGCCAGCACAACCGCAGCAGCAGCAAGATCCCACCTCCCCCCCCGGCCCCGGCACCGACCTCAATTGGGGAGAGTCCCTTTCTTCCTCCTGCCTGAAGTTTCTGCGGCCCCTCCGCTGTGATGTAGGCACCCGGCGGTGTTGCGGGCGTTGGGGTTGGTCCGGTATCGGGGCCATCCAGGAACCTGTATTTCCCCCCGGGGGCGGCGTTTTGGCGGGAGCAGCGGGTTTTCCGGGCCCCCAGGGGTGAGGCCGGGCCGTGGAGGTGCCGGGCCAGGTCGCCCAACCTGTTCCACTCTGGTGCGGCGAGGTGGCGTCAGGCAATAAACGCGGCGCCGCGGGCAGAGGATGCGAGGGCCGGGGCCCGGGGAAGCGCGCGCCCTTTCCGCCGCGCCAGGTACCCGCGTACCTCCGGGGGTGATGCGGGCTTTCCCCTGCGGTCAGCGGGGGTCAGCTGCCGGTAGTCCCCCATTTTCCGGTGCAGGCGTCCTGGCTTCCCCCCGCAGCTATGGGGGGGGCCAAAACCCCCTAAGGTGGGCGGGCTGCGCCCGGATGCCCGCGCGCCCCCCGAGAGCCCACAAGCTTTCCCCCCCCGGTTGGGGTTTCCGGGCCAGTTCCCGGGTGCCTTAAAAGGGGCAGACCGGGCTCGGGTGTTCCCCGACCTCCACAGAGTTGGGGGCGAAATCCCCCGGGTCACTCTCCCTGGGTGATTCTCTCAAAATCCCCCCGCACCTCTGGTTTCCAGGCCCCATGCGGCGCCCTCCCCCCACGGAACCCCCGGGGAAAGGGTCAGAAAATAACGGCAGGGTCGTGGGGCCGACACCTGGCCCAAAAACTCCAGCGGGAATTCGGGGGTTCTAAAGTCCGGATGGCTGTAGGGATCCACCAGGGGCAGGTATTCTGGTCCCGACGGCTAAAACCGGCCATACGTGATTCCCGCCCCCCGAAACTTCTAAAACTTTTTTTAATGTTTTCACCTTCCCTGTGATTTTGGATTGGGCCATAAATTTGCGAAAAATTTTGAAAAATTCACCTTTTTCAAACGAAAAATTTTTCGGGGTTTGGGGCAGAAAGTTAATCCACAAAAAATGGTTTATAACAGCATTACTAAAGCAACTTTATTTTGGGCTGTCTCCTCCCATTTGCCCTTTTTTTTGCCTTTTTTGTTTTTACCCAGCAAGTTTTGGTTATGCCTGTTTTTTAAAACGGGGTTTTTTTTCCGATGCAATGGCAACGCCCGGAAACTTTGCTTCACTGCCCGGGCTGTGCACCTGAGCTCATTAGGGTCTATAAACCCACTGAATGGGGGCACACGTGCAGAGTAAAGGTTTGGAAAACCCTGTTGTATACGCGTGGTTTATTTTCTGTCTATGTCAGTCAGTTACAAAATAAAATCTTTTTTTCTTTTTTTTAAAGTTTTTAATGGTCCCATTTTTGGTTTTGTTTTTTTTTAAAAAAAAAAGATTTGAGTTTGACTATTTCTTAGGGCATGACCAGTTTCTCTGAATCTTAAGGCCTTATTTGCAAACCCCCTTTAAACCCCCAAAAAGAAAAAAAATTACTTTATTTTTTCCCCCCCCCCCGCCTTTAAAAGCCCTAATGTTTTTATTTTTTCATGCATAATAAAAGGAAAAAAAACTGTGCATCATCTATTAAGATCGCCGCCCTTTTGGCGCTTCCGTAATTTTTGGGGGCCCGCAAATAGATTTTAAGAATAGACAGGGGGGAGATGGGGCGACGTCATGACGGGGGGTGTATGGTTTTGATTGGGTGGGAAAAATCACAACCCATTTGAAAACCCCTTTTAGTGTCTCTCAGGCTCATAGGGAAAGGCGTCGCCTGCCGTCGCCAAACAGTCAGCAAAAATTTGGATTTAAGATTTTATGTAGTTACTAGAGAATTGTAAAGCAGCCTCTACGCTGAGAAAGTCACAGGTGTCAGCGGGGGGGGGGGGGGGCCCCACGGGCGAACACAGACAAGCTCGATCTATAAAGAAGAATCTGGATAAAGTTCACCAAGACTATAGTGTAGAAATTGCACTGCAAATATCTTATTATTAACAGGTTTGCTATTGAAATCATTGTCCTGGATATTGGGCACCTGACAGTATATTGGATAAGCACCATCATTTCTAATAACTGCAGTCTCTTTGTTAGGTGGCAAACTCCACTTTATTATCAGTATACATTTTCATAGAATGTGTTTCAATTTCAAGTTTACCCGATCTCCACCTGTGTAGATATATCCACCTTGCAATTAAATAAGCAATCCACAATCTTGTAGTCACACAGGTTGTTTGTTCCAAAAATACCGGTGTATCATACGAAAACATACAGATACTTGTTTTTGACTTGCGCACCCAGCTTGTTCAGTGAAGCAGCATCCCACATAAATCTTAAAACAGCAATTCTATAGTCACCACAATCGTGAATGAAAGGTGCAAAAAATGACGGTGTATATATACGAAAACATAACATATACGTGTTTTTTACTTTTGCGCACCCAGCTTTGTTCAGTTTACTCAGCATGCCACGTAAATCTTAACAGCATTCTATAGTCCACCCATGTGAATGAAAAGGTGCAAAAAATACCGTGGTGTTATTATACGAAACAATAACAGATACGTTTTTTTTTGACGTTTTGCGCACCCAGCTTTGTTCATTGACGCAGCATCACGTTAAAATCTTAAAACAGCAATTCTATAGTCAACCACAGGTTAAATTGAAAGGTGCAAATATGACCGTGTAATATACGAAAACAAACAGATACGTGTTTTTTGAGCTTTTGCGCACGCCAGCTTATTGTTCATGACGCAGCATCCACTAAATCTTAAAACAGCAATTCTACTAGTTCCCGCAACAGGTGAAATGTGAAAAGGTGCAAGAAAAATACCGGTATTATACGGCAAAACATAACATATACGTGGTTTTTGACTTTGCGCACGCCCAGCTATGTTTCATTGACGCACACCACGTATAAACTTAAAACAGCAATTTGCTATAGTCACCACAGTGAATTTGAAAAGGTGCAAAAAAATACCGTGTAATGTATTACGAAAACATAACAGATTTACGTGTTTTTTTGACTTTTGCGCACCCAGCTTTGTTCAATGACGCAGCATGCCACTAAATCTAAAACACACACAATTCTATAGTCACCACAGGTGAATTGAAAGGGGCAAAAAATTACCGGTGTATTATTATCGAAAACAAAACAATACGTGTTATTTTGAACTTTTGGCGCACCCCAGTCTTTGTTCATTGACGCAGCATCCACGAAATCTTAAAACATCAATCTACTATAGTCACCAATGAATTTAAAGTGCAAAAAAGTACCGTGTAATAAATACGAAAACATAAACAGATACGTTTTTTGACTATTAGCGCACCGCACTTGTGTTCAGTGACGCAGCATCCACGTAAATCTAAAACAGCAATTCTATAGTCACCACATGAATTGAAAGGTACAAAAAATACCGTGTATTATATAACGAAAACATAACAGATAACGTGTATTTTTTTGACGTTTGCGCACCCAGCTTTGTTCAGTGACGCAAGCGATCCACGTAAATCTTAAAACAGCAATATCTTTATAGTCACCACATGTGAATTGAAAGGACAAAAAAAACCGTAATTATAACGAAAACATAACAATACGTGATTTTTGTATCTTTTGCGCACCCAGCTTTGTCATTGAGAAGCAGCATCCATGTAAAATCTTAAAACAGCAATTCTATAAGTCACTCACAAGTTGAATTGAAAGGTGCAAAAAATACAGGTGTAGTTATAGCGAAAAACATAACAGATACGAGTTTTTTGACTTTTGCGCACCCCGCTTTGTTCTTGACGCAGCATCCGCGTAAAGCTTTAAAACACAATTCAAAAAATTATTCACCGACAGTTGAATTGAAAGGTGCACAAAAATACCGAGTATTATACGAAGTACATCACAGTATACGGTGTATTTTTTGACATTGCGCACCCGAGCTTGTCATTGACGTGCAGCATCACTAAATCTTAAAACAGCAATTCTATAGTCCACCCCACCAGGTTGAGATTGCAAGGTGCAAAAAATACCGTATTATACAAAACATAACAGATACGAGTTTTTTGACTTTTGCGCACCCACTTTGTCATTGACGCAGCATCCACGTAAATCATAAAACAGCAATTCTATAGTCACCACAGGTGAAGTGAAAGGTACAAAAAAAATCCGTGTATTATACGAAAACGAGAACAGATACTGTTTTTTTGACTTATTGCGCACCCAGCTTTGTTCATTGACGCAGCATCCATGTAAATCTAAAACAGCAATTCGTATAGTCACCACAGGTGAATGAAGAGGTGCAAAAAATACCGGTATTAATACGAAGAACAGTAACAGATAACGTGTTTGTTTGACTTTGCGCACCCAAGCTTTGTACATCTCTGATGCGCATCCAAGTAAATCTTAAACAGCAATTCTATAGTCCACCACAGGTGGAATTGAAAGGGTGCAAAAAATACCTCGTGTATTATCAATACGAAAACTATAACAGATCCTGTTATTTTGACTTTTGCCCAGTCCAGATTTGTTGATCTATACCTTTGCAGTTAGAATTTGAGATCCAGCAATTTTATTTTGAATAGAGGGATTTGAGATAGCTGTGATTTGCCAGTCTTTAATAAGAACTTTCCAGAACTCTTCCATACCGCTCAAATTTTATAATTCCTGGACATGGAGCGAAATGCAGTGGTAAGTCGCGCAAAGAGGGTTAGGCACATTGGGAGAGGTACGCTAGAAGTGCTCTTCCTAGTTTCTGGCTACAACACCATTGCCAGCGGATCGTCATTTGCAGGACCGTCAGGCCAGGTCATCGCTGGATCAGGGCCCTGTGATCTAAAGTAACAACATCGTCGCCAATGCTGTTCCTTCAGTGGTTAATGCAACCTGCATCTATCAGTCTTACCTCTCGTCCTCCCAGTCACGGCCACAAATGTCGTCATCAGCATCATCAGATCCGCCAACATGAAGCAGCCCAAATGTTCAACTTCGTGTACCCACCACTGTGGATAATCCATTTCTTGAAGACCTCTTTGATGACAATATGCGGTTTGGGGTCAGAAGGCATGTTAAAAAGATCAAAGAGAGAGGATTTAGTCTGGCCCTGACCCCAGTTACTGATGCCCACAGAGGAGGAGAAGGAAGCCGGTCAATTCGGCAAAAATTCCCGGCCGTCGGCAACGCCGTTTGCAGTGCCCCTTGCATGTAGCCCGGCAGCTTCTGGATGCAGAAAGTCAGGACGACCAAGTCACCTGTGTTTATGATGATGATGATTGGACGAGCATTGCGGTATCCATCCTGGTCTTTTCCACAGAATTTGCTTGCGAGCGCTTCATCAGTGGATCGAGGAGGAAGACTGATTGGGGTAGTTGTCAATACTGTTCCGCGGCCGACAGAAAGGGATAGGCGGTACGCAGAGTGCCGCTGATATATCCGCCAGCCACGGTCACGCGAAACCCCGCTTCCTCGCTTATTCGCCGTCAAAAAGGTCCAGGACTCTCCTAGCTGGCCTTCTTTTGAGCAAGCTTCTGATTCACACCAGAGATGTCATATGCATCCTTTTGCGTAAACGCATAAGTAAGGCAAGAACCTTAAGATGGTTAACCACCACCACGAATTTCTAATCAAATGCAGCGAATGCATGAGTTAATGGAGGGAACACTTGGCCAAAAAGCCAGAAACCGACCCCCGGCCGGGCCTACAACCACTGGTCGACCCCCTCTGTCTTCCCGCCTCCTCCTGCCCTCCTCCGCCACCCACAAAGCGTTCCTGCACTGCCCTGGCCTCTATAGATTCTTGATCAGGGATCAGCCTCCTCTTCCATCTCCACCGTCCCCGAGTAACACCACACCACCAGATACCCATCCCTACCCCTTCTCCTTCCGCCAGATATTATGACCAGCCACGCCGTACAGCGTCAGTCTAGCAGCCAGCCTTCAGTCTTCTCAGGTTGGAGCAAAGACACACTTTAACATACCCAAACCATCCCAAGCCAAAAGCCTGAATTTCGGCATGCCAGGCTTTTGTCCTTGGAAATGTTTGCCTATTTCCGTCTGGTCGGACACAGATGGGGTTCCGCCACAAATCATGGCCCTCGCCTGCCCCCAATAGCCCAATCCGAGCAGTATCTTTCCTTTGCCAGAAAAGCCTCCCTGCCCTGGCCAGTCCACGTGTCATCTAAATATTTCAAGCGCGTTGTCTGCAGCATTGTCCGGAAAAGTCCATCTCCCACCGACACATGGACTATTAAGCACGGGCCAAGGCCGCTAAATCTCTGTGACAGCTCACTGTGTGAGCGGGTGGATGTATCGTGGGGGTGACGGTGGCTCTCTGCTCGGCGCACACTCTTCCAAAACCGCAGGGATAGTGCAGGGCTTTTTCCCCCAAGGTCACTCTGTTGGCATCACGTGCCACAGAGACACCAGGCCGTGTTTAGAATTAATCTGCCTTGGAGACCATCCACGGACACAGGTCAGGAGCTGTGGACTGCTCTTCCGCAACGAACCGAGCGCCTGGCTAGGGTGACAAGAACCTTGTGCCAGGCAAGGTGGGTGTGGCGATAACGTGCGAATCTGTTGGCCCCCCTAATGATCGGGTAGGCGCTGGAGCACATCCCTTGCCTGGCACATGTCATGAACCTGTCCGTCCAGAAATTTCTAAAGACTACCCGGTTCTGGTACTGCCCTGCTGAAGAAGGCTGCGAGGTCTGGGGTTCGCACTTCCGCGTTCTCGCACCCAGGCGTCGTCCCGCTACTGCGTTCAGCGTCCGCTCGTCCTCCTCCGTCAACCGACCATTTGTTGACCGTGGCAACTCATGCTGGATTCCACCCTCCACATGCTCCAACGATTTGTGGGAGCAGCGCAATGCCAATTTACGCAGATACAAGTGACACATGGCCTACAAGCAGCGGTGCGGACTCGGGGTGTTGAAGCCACCGAGAGTGGAGCAGGTAGAAAGAGCTCTGCACCATCCTTCGCCATTTTGAAGAAGCCACCAAAATGGTCCGGTGCTGGACGGATGCCCTTGTCAGCGATGAGCATTTGTGGTGATCTTAGTTCTGAACGATCGTTTGGAACACTCTGAAAACATCAGGTCCCACCACGAAACGGAGGAGGAGACCGGACACAAGCTGACATTGGAGCTTCTCTCCGTCAAATCCACAAGGCCCACAGTTCTCATTTTAATCGGTCTTCATTAGGCAGTGGTTCAGGTTCCTCTAGTGCAAGGCCGGCCTGCAGCACTCAGGGTCATCAATCCTGAGGCAATCAGGGCATGTGGTTGAAGCTGTTCCGAGTAAGCGGAGAAGGAGGGGGAGGAGGTATTCCCTATGACACCGACTTCCCTGTCCTTGAAAGAGGGTTGGCCGTAATTGAGGCGATGAGGATAGATGAGTTTGCTAGTGCCCCTCAACCCAGAGCTTTGGGAAATCAAGGCTCCATCTCTCACATTCAGTGCTTGATGCGCCAGTTCCTCCAACAGATTCCTCGCAATAAGACCATCAAAAACGAACAACATTACTGGGTGGATACACCCTCTCTGGATTCCCCGGTAACAAAACCAAACTCAGGCAACTTTCCTTCCCACCCACCCAAATAGAAGATTAAAATGCAGGAAAATGGAGACCTGCTGATTGATCTACTGGAAGACATCTGTTGCGTCTGCGTCACGTGTCTTCAAATGTCACGGTGAACAACACCATCGACGTAAGCAGTAGAGTGCCAAGTAGCCGTAGCGGCAGCAACGGCAGCAGCAGGCAAGGTTGGCAGAAGCCTAATGGGTGGCCCTCTGGCAATCTTTATTTACCACCTCACCAAACGCATGCAATGCAGGCCACACATACACACCAGAGACCAGCTTAAGATCATGGTGCACGACCTATCTGCGTCTCACACCGAATGTTTTTTTGTATTGTTCCGGACCCAATAGACTTCTTGGGTATCCAATATGGACGGAATGGCCCGAGCTGGCTCGCCACGCCATTAGAGGTGTTTCCCTGCCCACAGCCAGCGTCATAGTCTGAGCGGCACCTTCAGCACAGCCGGAGGAGTCATTACAGACAAACAGCATCCGGCATTCCCACAATAATGTGGGATCGTTTTGACTTTCATCAATATGAATCAGTGCATGGATCTCTGATGATGTTGTGGCCCCAATGCCGAGGTCACCAATAGTTGCTGGTCTACTCTACATCCTCTCCAAACAGAAATGTCCACTTGAAAACTTATTTCTTAAATGAACATTTTTACTGGCAATTTTTATTCTCAATCCAAACAGTTCAGATTTGGCTGTTTTGCTGTGAGTGACTAAAGACCACCAAGGTTCATGACAAAACATATTTCCCATTTACTCACTTTCAACTTTAGAATTTTTCACATTTCAATGGTTTTGGGGTCATTTAGCCTCACAATTTTTAACAGTGGCTGAGAATCATATTTATAAATTTGTTGGGGTCATGTTGCTGTGAGATACATCAATTAATCATGGTCCTTTGGAACAAAATGTATGGAGTCAAGTGGCATTTCATCCTTCACAATTTTTAACAGTGGCTAGAGAGACATTTTTAAAACTTTTTTGGGTCATGCTGCTTTGAAATGCAGCAATGACTACAGGTCCTATCTAAAAAATGTTGTTTTTCTAATAGACAGTTGTTCTTCACAATTGTCAAAAGTGGCTACCATGGGCTCATGTTTGAATTTTTGGGGGCATTTTGCCTGGACATGCAGCTATACTACAGTCCTATTCTAAAAATGTTGTTTCTAACGAGACATTTGTTCTTCACAATTGTTCCAAAGTGGCTCAAGGGGTCGTGCTTTTGATTTTTGGAGGCATTTGCTGGACATGCAAGCTATACTACAGTCCTATGCTAAAAATGTTGTTTCTAACAGACATTTGATCTTCACAATGGTCAAGAGTGGCTCAAGGTGATGGTGCGGTCAAAACAGGGAATAGGTAACACTTTAATGGACACATATTGCAGAAATGACTTGTTTTTGCAAGATCTTTAACATATCTATCATCCTTTAATTAAGACAACCAATTTACATACAAATAAAAAAGAGAAACAAAGACATGTGGATTCATCCGATTTAAAAATGTGTTTTCAGAATTAAAGTGACTAAAAAACTTGCATGTACAAAATATCTTTTAAAAAAAATTCCTGCGAATTGTACAAGGGAAGGTACAGGAAAACTTTACCAGATAGTAGTTATTCAAGGACATGGAGTATGAGCACGGACAGAAACAAAGTACAGAGACCATTTCCTCCACAACGTTGAGTAAAATGAGAAAAAAGAATGCCAAGATAAGGGCACCTGTGTAACACGAGCGTAAGCCACCAGTATTTTCCAGTTTTTGGATTTTGGCACCCCCCAATTGGTCCACTCATACCGAGGGGCAAGCGATACCCAGGTATTGGACTGAGACTGAGGAAGGCTGGAGTTTCTCACACTTCCGCTTCCTGCACTCTGCCTTCAGCACGGCAGTTTCGTTGCTGCTTCATCAGGGCATTTTAACCTGCGGGTTAATAGTTGAAGGACGCCACTTGGGCTCTCCTCCCGCACCACTGTAACTCCGGCCCTGGGTCCATGCTGTGGCCCAGGACAGTGTATAAGTCAATGTCCATTGAAACTAAAATGGTGGTTGAAAGACACCTTTTCCGGCACATTTTAAATGTGGGGGCATGCAGGTTTGGGCTCATGCTGTGGCCCAGGACAGTATAGTCAATGTCCAGTTCAATCTAAAATGGTGGTTGAAAGACTCCTTTTGTTCCGGCACTTTTTTAAATGTGGGGGTCATGCCGGTTTGGGGGGCTCAATGCTGTGGCCCAGACAGGTATAGTGTCAATGTCCAGTGAAACTAAAATGGTGTTAAAGACTCCTTTTCCCGTCACTTTTTAAATCTGGGGTCATCAAGGTTTGGGCTCATGTGCGTTCCAGACAGGGATATTCAATGACAGTCAAGTAAAATGATGGTTCAAATCATACTGGCCTTCTGCACCTTTTTAATTGTGGGGATGCAGGTTTTAAGGGTCATGCTGTGGTACAAGACAGGGATAGTGATTGTGTGTGTATTTTTTTTTTTCCTGTGGCTTTTATAACCTAGTGTGTTGCCTAAGATGTAGCACTTATCCATTTGACGTTGTTGATGTTAATTCCAGCTTTCTCCTGCCCTGCTTTGGGTGTAAGAATGAGGGGTTCTTGCTCTCCCATAGACTTTAATGGTCATCGCTCATAATCGACTGCTCACTATCGAAAAACCTTATCGATGGTGGCCGACTATCGACTATCGCCCGATGTCAATAGCCAACGTAATCGCTCAACACTACTGAATAGGAATGAGTGCGGCCTTGTGGTGTTGGCCATCTTAGTCGACTTGGAGCCTAGCACTGCTGCAGTAGAACAGCAAGCACCAGGAGCAGTAGATGCTGCTCAGGGGTTTTGAGGAGCCAAACAGGCAGCAGCGATATACTGAGGATTAACCCCTAAAGAGAGCAAATGCAGATACCAATGGAGAGATGCAGTACATAAAGGGCAGCGGGCATCATTGGAAACTATGGTCAGGACTGCACTATTGGCCCTTTAAGGATTTTCTTTCAGCTTCAGCCAGGGTGCGGATTGGTGCTTAATGGATTAAGCACTTCAGCCAATCCCTGGCTGGTCGTTGAGTTTTTTAACACCACTTCCTGTCTGCCAGTCTCTGCTGGTGATTGCTTTTGTGTTCTAGGTGGCTGTTTTGCTCTGCTGTGTTGTTGTGCTGGTTCTTGGATTTTGGCTGTTCTTTCTGGTTACTCTCCCTCTCTGTCCTTTGATACCTTGTATTTGACCTCAGCCCATACAACTATTCTTTATTTTTTATCTGTGGTGTCTGTTTCTTATTTGTCATACGTTTTGTCTTCTGTCTGTTTGTCACATGTTTCACTAGATACAGCTCAGGAAGAGGTTAGGATGCGGGGTCACCCTTTTTGGGGCAGTTGCCCTGCTCAGGCAGGGCAATCCAGGGTGAGATTAGGGCTTCCCTTACACAATGAGCTTAATCTGATAATGACAACAAGACATCCTTGGGTACAGCAAACGAGCATATAGCAGATTGAAACAAGTTATACCCAAAGGAACATCCTGATATAAGATATCTGCTCATAATGAAAATATTTTAATGCTGATCAAACCTCACAACGGCAAGATCATTTTACCTGAGCTGCTGAAATCGCTGACCAATACAGTTGCCACAGCTCTAAAACAATTGCAAGGGACTGTAGCTCACAATGAAGAAAGGATAGATGATATGGAGGAGAGAACCTTCAATACTGAGAACGATGTTGAGGATCTGCAATTCCAACTACAAGAAAGGGCTAAAGAAAATAAGAAGTTATGGGAGAAATATGATGACTTAAAAACCGTTCAAGACTGAACCATTTAAAATTAATTGGCGTTTCAGAATCTCTATCCTCAGCGGCTTTAACACTACTACGCAAAATTGAGATACCACAATATCTGGGAATCCTCAGAAAATGTAAGGTGGAGAGAGCCCACAGAATAGACCTTGATGTATGAAATCTACCATCTGATATAGAGAGTACCCAAAGAAATAGGCCAAGACAAAGCAAAATACTATCTGCATATAGAGCAAAACGTTTCGGGACAGAGCTACACGGAAGTAAGATTCTGATCTTTGCAGACTTTTTGTCCGACGTAACTAAAAGAAGAAGAGCCTTTTCAGCAACATGTTCAGAACTTCATAAATCACAGAAAAAATTTGCCTTAATATATCCAGCTGCTCTGAAAGTTTTCCAAACGGGTGGTCCACCATTCATCTTTCAGAACCCGTAAACAGCAGTGGAAGGCCTAGGCTTACAACATAACAACTAAGGAAAGCCAGAGAACAACCAAAGACAGAAAGTTGATCCGTCTAGCAAAACTTGATAAAAATTTTGATAGAGACAGATATTTGTTTCTCAAGATGTGTCCTTTATACTATGACAGAGTTTGATCCTTCTGAAGTCAGATTAAGGGAGGTTCATTATTGTTGAAGTAGATAAGCCTATTTGTAACCACTTGTTATTACTTTATTTTTCAGACTATAAAATGTTGGCAGGAGGCTGGAGAGGATCGATACTGCAGGAAGGCGGCAGCGGAGTTTAAGGTGTTAAACCCCACTCTCGGCTTTCTGCAGCATTGCCGCACTTCAGTCTACTGCCGACCCAAAATAGTACTGTGCGGTGGCCGGCGGTTGTTCACTACAGCCAACCGCTGCCACTAACAGCAGAGATGGAGACGGCTCTGTCCCTGCTGTGAACACTTTAGACGAACTTGGCTGCAACATCTAACTGAATGAGGTGCGAAGCTGCGCACCACTTCTCGGTCCATTGATCACCCCCGACTCCCCGTAACGTAATTTTCAGGGGGGTGAATGGTTGTCATGGCAGGAGGACGCTTTATGCAGGTTTCTGCACCTGCCACATATGTCATCGGTTAAACCCTGCCGTAGGCAATTCAAACAAATCACACACGCCCTCTTCTGAGCACACATAGCTGGATGCCGGAGGTATGAAATGAGATTGTGGCAAAACCTCTTTAATGTGTAGAGTAAATCTGATAAAAATTGTTAGCTTAACCAAGATATTATATCCTCTACAAACCATGCCTCTTCTTATTAAACATGCAGACATTAAGGGTGACATGTATGAACGGGACTGCACCACTATTCTGATGTACTTTGCACCAAAAAGCTGTAGTAGATCTGTTGTACAGATGTATGAACATCGCACATCCAACTAACTTTGAGCAGCAATCAGCACATGCCCAATACGTTGCAAATGCGCGCAAAAGATTGGATGCCGTTCTGGGACCACTACAGTTGCGGCATATATTTATATATATATACACACGCACACCATTACCCAGTGCCACACCTCTGCTAAAAGGCATACAAATACATGAAACCTCCAAAGAAGCATTTAGGCTAATCATATAGGAAAAAAACTTGGATTTCATAGTTCGACACGTTTTGATCAAAAAATGCCAATTGATGGTTGAATACCGCCGACACCCAACATGCTCCTATTAACTAATCCCGCCCTAAAATCCTACAACCTGAGTCAGACCTTTACCATGAAATTTGGACATAGCCAATGACTCAGAGTTTCTGGATACAACTAAAAGACTTGCTAAATAATCATTGGAAACTAAATTTAGATCTTTCTCCGCTCCTGCTGATTTTTCATATAAATCCAGAGGATAAAAAAAAAATGTGTTCCACTTATGTGCTAGGTCGGTGACAATTTAGGGCATTGTTTGGTGGTTCCTGTTTTTTTTGTTTGTTTGTTTTGGGGGGAGACGTTTATATCCACTTTATAATTCTTTAATGATAATAAAAGTTAGGGCTTGTTCACACGGAGTTTTGTCTCCGTATGAAGATACGCTTTTTAGATGCGTCTCAGGGACCGACAGGATGGATCCAGAGACACATCTAACAATTAGCAGTGACTTTATTACTGCCGGTAACGAGCAACACGCAGTGAAATGAGAGATCGCTGCTGCCTGTTTGCCTCACGCCTGTCTGGTCCACTTTATGGACCCAATAAAAGAAATGACATCTCAATTTTTTGATTGCATCCACAAGACGGACCCGACAGGCGCGATGCAAAGACGCAGCGGCGATCTCTCATGTGAACGCCACTGCGTGTCTGTCATTGCCGGCAGTGATAAAGTCACTGCTCATTGTTAGATGCGTCTCTGTCGTCCCCCGAACGTCATCTAAAAAGCATATGTTCATACGGAGACAAAACTCCATGTGAACAAGTCTTAATTGATCAATAGTGCAAGTAACTTCACTGTGGTAGTTTTTGTCAAATCCAGAGAGAGGAAGGTTATATCGTTAGTACATATTTTCTTCCTTGTGGCCAAAAGGTGCCACTTAAATAATTGGCTTGAAAAAGAGATTCCTTTCTTGGAGATAGTGATGTCCCAAGTCAAGCACTTTCTTTACTCAGAAAGACTGGAGATAGAAAACAATAAAGAACAACAGACAAAACAGTTTTTAAAAAAGTGGAAGCCCTTTATTTTTTTTTACCAGCTCAAGAAATCAAAGAGTATATGTTGCCCTTTAAATACACAGTGGAAACTTTGTAAGCATCTAGGTCCCCTGAAAGTTATCTAAGTCCTGGAAAATCTTGCCTTGGGAGTAGAAAAAAAAGCTACGTCGGTGATGGCCATAGACCTACTGAAAGGGAAGAGAACTCTGTGGCACCTCCATAAGTGAATGCAACATTGTATTGTAATAAGCAACCCCAATCATGGCCATCTTTTTCAACATGTGTTTTAAGCTTTTATTAAACCTCTCTAATAATCCACCTATTCAATTGTGATACATAGAAGTATGAGTATGTCTGATATCGAACAATTTATGCAGCTCTTCCATCGATCACCTTTGACATAAATGGTGTGCCTTGATTCAGTATCTCACAAAAGTGAGTATACTCCTTACATTTTTGTCAATATTGTATTATATCTTTCTACAACACTGAACATATGGCATTTTAATACAATGTAAAGTAGTCAGTGTACAGCTTGTATAATAGTGTAAATTTGGTGTGTCCTTAAAATAACTTAACACACAGCCATCAATGTCTAAACTGCTAGCAACAAAAGTGAGTACACCCCTACGTGAAAATGGAAGAATTGTGCTCAAAGTGTGAATATTTTGTGTGGCTACAATTATTTTCCAGCACTGTCTTAATTCTCTTGGGCATGGAGTTCACTAGAGCTTCACGGGTTGCAACTACTGAAATCCTATTGCACTCCTTCATGATGACATCACGGAGCTGGTGGATGATAGACCTTGCGCTTCTTCACCTTCCGTTTGAGGATGCCTCACAGATGATCAATAGGGTTTAGATCTGGAAACATGCTTGGCCAGACCTTTATCCTCATTTTCTTTAGCAAGGCAGTGATCGTCTTGGGGTTATGTTTGGGGTCATTATAATGTTGGAATATTGCACAGCGGCCCAGTTTATGAAGGGAGGGGGATCATGCTCTGCGACCGTATGTCCCCGTACACGTTGGCATTCATGGTTCCCACAATGAACTGTAGCTCCCCACAGCCAGCAGCACTCATGCAGCCCCAAACCATGACACTCCCATCACCATGCTTGTCTGTAGGCAAGACACAATTGTCTTTGTACTCCTCACCTGGTTTCTGCCACACACGCTTGACATCATCTGAACCAAATAATCTTGGTCTGATCAGACCACAGGACATGGTTCTAGTAATTCATGTCCTTAATCTGCTTGTCTTTAGCAAACTGTTTGCTGACTTTCTTGTGTATCATCTTTAGAAGACGCTTCCTTCTGGGACAACAGCCATGCAGACCAATTTGATACAGTGCATGGTGTATGGTCTGAGCACGGAAAGGCTGACCTCCCACCACTTTTAACCTCTGCAGCAATTCTGGTAGCACTCATATGTCTATTTTAAAAAGACAATCTCTGGATATGTCACTGAGCACATGCACACAACTTCTTTGGTCGACCATGGTGAGGACTGTTCTGAGTGCTACCTGTCTTGTAACACTAATAAGTCACATGACACCGTGGAGGAAAAGTTGTGAACAATTTGTCCATTTTCACTTAAAGGTGTACTCACTTTTGTTGCCAGCAGTTTAGACATTGATGGCTGTGTGTTGAGTTATTTTGAGTATGCACACAATTTACACTTTACAATTTACCAATATAAATAATTTTAGTAATCCTAATTGACCTAAATCGGATAAGGTTTATTCTGGGAATGCCAGAAATTATTTAGATGGATCCTAGTTAGAGAGCTGAATAGTTACATATTCAATTATTTTGTGCATCATTGTAGATAATTAGGAAAGAGAAGATATAAAAAGAATGAAACTTAACTTTTAACAATAACGATGTAAGAAACAGACAAAGCTAATATTTTTCTGTTATAGGTAAACTTGATATCTAGTTTAGATAAACAAGATGGCAATCATCTCTGATTGAGCTAGATCTACCTGTAGAGTTGGTTTGGACTTTGCTTTTCATGTTTATGACCTGAAAAGTGCACTAGCTCATGACTTTAACCCCTTACCGCCGCAGCCAGTTTTGGCCTTCCTGACAGAGCATCATTTTTTAAATCTGAAATGTGTCACTTTATGCAAGAATAATTTTTGACACTTTTAGGGCCGGTTCACACGGCTTATTCAAGCCGTAATTGCGAGACGGATTTTGCCCGCAATTATGGCTTGAATAAGGGGCGGGGGCGCAGTTCGCCAGCCCCATAGACTTTCATTATCGACGGCGCGTATCCTGCCGGGATAATGAACATGTCACTTTCTCCCCGGCCGGCTGATTCGCCGAGCGCGGAGGAAAGACGGAATCCACAGTTCTCTATGAGAACTGTGGATTACCGTAATGACTGGGGCGGATTCCATACGTACTGCAGCACAGTACGGCGCACAATACGGCTGGAATCCGTGCCCAAAATAAGCCGTGTGAACGACCCTTTACCGATCCAGAGATTGTTTTCTCATGACTCATTGTGCTTTAAGTTAGTAAGAAATTTTGGTCCATACAATCCTTTTTTATTTTTTAAAATATAAAAATATTGTCAAAATGTGGAAAAATAAGCCATTTTCAAAGTTCAAAAAAATTCTGCATCTAAGACCGATAGTTATTACACACAAAATGGTGCATAACTAGCATCAACCATATGTCAACTGCAGTTTGGCATCTTTTTTAAATGTCTTTTTGGCATTTTTTTAATGACATTTGGGGGCTTAGAAATTTAATAGTAATTTTTCACATTTTCAAAATTTGCAACATTGATTTTTTTTAGGGACCAGTTCAGTTCGGAGATGGTTTTGAGGGGCCTGTATGTTAGATGCCCCCATAAAAGACTCTATCTTACAAACCACATCCCTTAAAGTATTCAAAACAGCATTTAGGAAGTTTATTAACCCATTAGGTGTTTCACAGAAATTAAAACAAAGTGGAAGTGAAGTTTCTTAATGTTACTATGCGGATCCATACAAATACAATGATATAAATTTTATATAGTTTTTTTACTTTTACACAATAGAAATGCATTTAGAAAAAATTGCATTTTTATTTTGTCATAGTCTGACAGCCATCATTTTTTTGTATATGGAGCGGATTAAAGGGGTGTTTTTTGCGGGACAAATTGACATTTTTATTGGTATCATTATAGGGTTCCTATGACACTATGATCGCTTTTTATCAAGGTTTTTGTGAGATGTTTTGAATAAAATACAGCAATCCTGGTAGTGTATTTTTATTTTTTAACAGCGCTCAACATGCAGTAGATGTGACAAGTTAGTTTTACTTTGTGAGTCGATATGATTATGATGATACCCAATTTATATAGTTTTTTTTATGTTGAAGCGCTTTAAAAAAAGTGTTTTTATTGTGTAAAACAATATTTATGCATCGCTGTCTTCTGATAGCCATAACTTTTTTATTTTTCTGTATACAGAGCAGTGTAAGGCCTTTTTTTTTTGCGGGATGAACTGATGCTTTCATTGGTATCACACTGGTGTGAATTTGCCTTTGGCGTGTATTTTATCGCTTTTAATTCCATTTTAAGTGCTGCAGGATGAATGAAACCTCTCAATTCTGTTTTTTTTGGGTCTTTTTACAGCATTTACTGTGCAGATGTACTAGGTGTACACTGCCATCTGTATGCGGGTCAACCTAGTCTTAAACAGATGTTTATATAAATTTTTACATTTTTTTGCCTCCTTGCGCATCAACAGTCGTAACTTTTTTACTTTTTCCATGACACAACTGTATGAGGCCTTGTCTTATGTGGGAAAAGTTGTACTTTTGGGGTAAATAGACAGTTCACTTACAAATTATTACAGAAATTTTTTTTCTAATTTTTTTTACACCATTCACATTTCACACTTAACTTGTTAATCATACAGGTTATTACAGTCGTGTGGGTACCTAATATGTGTAGGTCTTTTTGTGTGTAATGTATGCAGAATTATTATTAACTATTTTCTATTTTATTATTTTTTATCACTTCATGTTTTTTACATTACAAAAAAAAAAAAAAAAAAATCCCATGAAGGGATAACGGTTTTACTTTTTTTTTTTTACACTTAGCATATACGAGTATGCTAATACATTACAATCTGTGTCAGTTAGACACAGGCAGCAGATAGTCTGCCTTGACTGCAGGCTTGTTACACAGACAGCCCTGAGGCTACTCTAGGTCCCCAGGGCTGACTGTTCAGTCATTCCGCAGGCAGATCACCCAACAGAGCAGGGAAATGCCCTTTGATTATGCCGAAGTCACTGACTGGAGCAATCAAGGGTTAAGCACCAGGGATCGGAGGTTTCCTATGCTTCCCGGTGCTTGCAGAGACTGCTCTAGGAACACGGCTGTGAAGTACAGCTCTGTTCCTAGCGCAGCTACGGTGCTGGGAGCCGTAAAGCCCCTATTCTGCAGCGACGCCACAGAAGAACGACCTAAAATGCCCAACGTCAAAAGACGGTTAATATATTGACGTAAACGTGGGCAAAGGTTTTCAAGACAAATGCTCAAAGCTGATCAGAACAAACTATACAAGTTCTTATTTTAAGGAGTAAAATCTACACAAAAATACTTGTACCACAAACCTTGCAAAACAAAGTGGTTCACAGTGCTACAGCACCACCTTTAGGATACAGTATTTTAGTATTGACTATATGATAAATTATTTTGACTTCTATCACAGTACCATTTCGGTATTTAGATTAAAGTAGCTGCATACAAGTTTTATAACCAGTTTTGTGTCTCAAAAGCTATTGAGAAAGAACAAAAAATCAAGAAAAACATACAAAGTGTTACAATTGCTTTTATTAAAAATAAACAAGAGGATAGAAAAAGAAGCAGCAGTAATAAGAAATATTGGTCCAGATTTGAACTGTGCTTTGGAATTTAGCTTTTACCTTCGAGAATATTTAACTTTGGATGGGACAGGAAACATTGAATCTTGCAAAGACCATTGCAAACTAGTGTTTAGTATACAATATTTCTATAAATTCACACATATATATACATATAGGCTCGTATAAACATGAAAAAAGGCACAAATATTAAATACATAACCACGACTGCCCACATACAATATCTTTTTAGTTATAGACATCTTTAGATTGCACATAGAATTTATAGAAGTGAATGTGTATAGTGCAAGGAACCATATATGTATATATGAACATGAGCGGGTCAATGAAATATCATGACATAAGGCACAATCTATGTAAATGTAGCCTAATACTAGTGTTAAGTCATTGAATTATAATGGTTTGTAAGAAAGCTACACACTCTAGTGCTAATGTAGATTAAACTGAAATTTACAATAATTTTCATTATGTATGAGGGCTTGTTGCAGGAGTTGTAATGCAATTCGTCACACTATTTTTCTCATTCACTTATACTGGTATGTCACTCAAGTAAGAAAAAAGTGTGCAAATGCAATGATAAATTTATTGTTTCAAGTGTTGCATATGCATCAATGAAGTACTAATCAATGCATTCTTAGGGTGCTATCACACAGCGCAGTTTTCGTGCAGTTTTAACTGCGCTCAAATTAAACTGCCTTTATTACCAGCAAGCTTTTTCACTTATCTAAACTGTTTGCAAAGTGAATAATCAATTAGTGTGTTTGTAATCCACAAGACTTCACACACAGTAATTGATTATTTACCTGTAACACCTGTCTGAACAATTTAGACAACTGAAAGAAGCTTACTGGTAATAAAGGCAGTTTAATGGAAGCGCAGTTAAAACTGCACTAAAGCTGCGCTGTGTGAAAGCACTCTTATGCAGGTATCTGTTGCACATTTCCACCTACCCCAGGTCCACAGTTTTCTGATTAGGTCCAATAAGAAATGATTTAACGACATGGAATAAAGTGAGAATGGAATGGTCATGCACTGTGTATTGTACTTCTCACATATATTCACCAAACTCTGTTCCACTTCTTTTAGGTCAAATCTATATATGAGCTTTCAAAATCGTTCAATAAAATATACAAATCTGTAAAATATTCTGAGCAACAAAACATGTAACCAGTCAATGATGGGTTTATCAGGGTTATTTAAAGACTGAAAACACATCTGGGCCCAAATGGGGGTCTCCACACTCGGTAATGTTTTCCCCAGTATGGATACTGTCAAAACTGTAATAACATTAGAACTTAAATTCCTCCCCACTTCTTGGTTAAATTAACATAGCAATGTTGTGTTGGAACATACAACTGTGGCAGCTAATTGCTGTCACGGCAGTAAAAAGTCATTCCTGCTAACATCATGGCTGGTATGGTAACATTTTGCATAGGACACATTATCACAAGGAGGATGTTATCCAGCCTTGGTAGCAAGGAATTTAAGCAGCATGTTATAAAGGGGTTGTCTCACTACAAGGATTGCTATTTATGTTAAAAATCTTGCAAAAACAAGTCACTTTGCAATATGTGTCCATTAACAGTGTCCTACCTATTCTGAGATATTCCTTCTTATATGGACTGCATCAGCTCCTCGGGTTGCTACAGCTACAGACCTGTTTGATCTATCCTGATAGGCTGCTAGCACTGGTTGCTATAGCTACAGACCAGCCTAGTGGAAGCCAGTAAACACGCCCCTGAATTAAAAGTGAAACCAAGACAACAGGACTCGGGTAAAATGAATCAATGTAGTGAGACAAACCCTTTAACTGTCGGTTTTACCCATTTTGAGCCCAATAGGGGAAAAGATTTCGTATAACATCATTTATTGACTAAATCCCTGCTTAATCTGGGTGTAAGTGCAGTGGGTGGTCTTACTAAGTGACTGACATTGATTGACAAGAATGACGCACACCTTAGTTAAGAGGATTGATACTGGGGTGCTTGTAGAAGGGGCAGCCAGTTTCGTACATAACAGAAATCCAAGGATCTACAGCACACCGCAGATATCAAGCAAACACGTGATTTATTTTGTGCATAGAGTAGACAGGTCTCCAGTAAATTAAACAGCAATCCTCCCTAATGCTTATATAGTCAATTGCTGTTTAATTTACTGGAGACCTGTCTACTCTATGCACAAAATAAACCACGTGTTTACTTGATATCTGTGGTGTGCTGTAGATCCTTGGATTTCTACTAAGTGACAAACAGCTATCAATGAATGCTGTTACAGGAGACCCTGTCAATCACCGAGTGAGACTCGAATCAACCCAGGAGACAGCAAGGATTTAATAGAAAAAACAAACAAACATACAAATGATGTTAAAAACCTTCCCAATAAACAATGTATCAATCTGCTCAGCTTCTTCTGTGCTATAACTTGCTGCCATCAAATTGAGTGGCATATTCAACATTAAAGGTGCACATTAAGCAACATATATCTGGATGTATAGACTGCATATGAACACCGTGGTATTTTGCCACATCCTTATAGCAATTCGTCACATAAACTGGTGAAAAGCAAGACAAGGACTATAGTGTTCACATATACTATTAAAGGGAACCTGTCACCATAAACATAATGTCCAATCTACAGGCAGTGTTATAGAGTAAGAAATAAGCAGATTGATAAAGTGAAGATGTTTACAAAAAAAACTACATGACTTGTAATTTATCAATTAAAAAAAAATCACTGCTCATTTAGGGCTTAGGCTATGTTCACACGGCTTAATTGCGGGACGTATTTCACCCCGCAATTACGCCGTGTGTACGGGAGCGGGGGGAGGGGGCGGCAGCCCGCCGGCCCCGAAGACATGCATTATTCTCGGCGTGTACACGCCGTAAATAATGGACATGTCACTTCTCTCCCCGCTCGCCGTATTGTGCGACCAGGGAGAGGAGACGTAATCCATAGTTCTCTATGAGAACGGTGGATTACCGTAATGACTGGGACGTATCTCGACCCATATTTCGCGCAGTACAGCGCGAAATACGGCCCAAAATAAGCCGTGTGAACATAGCCTTAGGAGTCCACTGGGTGGTCCTACATAGTGTGATGACTGACAGTCACTGATTAGAAACACCCACTAGACTTCTAAGACCTGAATAAGCAGAGATTTAAATGAATTAAATACAATTTATTCTGAATCTTTTCTCCAAATAGTAAATATCAATCTGCTCAGCTCCTCTTAGTTTATACATGCTGCTGGAACATCAGATTGCATGTTCAATGTGATAGGTCCCTTTTAAGTCCTGTATAAAAACACCTGAGACCAATCTATGAAACAGATTTATTTTCTCTTTAAGGGAATTAAAACACCAAGGGTGACATGTATGAACGGGGCTGCGGCAGTTTTCTGATGTACTTTGAGCCAAAAAGAATGTATGAACAGGTGCCCTCCAAACTTTGGCGTGATAAGTGCCTTTGCAATGTGCCAAAGACACTTTTTAATGCGCCAGAGATTAAGGGCGTTCTGTGGGCATTGCTTCACATTCATACCCTGTTTCCCCGAAAATAAGACAGTGTCTTATATTTATTTTTGCTCCTAAAGACGAGCTAAGACTTCTTTTTAGGGGATGTCTTATTTTTCCATGAACAATAATTCACATTTATTGTTGAACAAAACATCAACATGTATTAATATACTGCAGTGATTTCATCACAAACTTCAGCATAAGCAGCCAAACTCTGAAATGCATAAAAAAATGCAACACGTCTTATTTTCGGGGGTGTCTTATTTTCAGGGAAACAGGGTAGAAGTAGACACATTTATGATTCTTTGATGCCAAAGCTAGGTGCAGAACACCTAGAACAGCCAGACCAGGGTAAAGGTGGTGCCTGAGCCGGATTTGTCGTATTGGCACTAGACTGCGCCTGTATGTATGACCTGCAGAAGAACAGACTCATACATTCTGGTGCATTCTGCACTGCCTTAAAAGCATACATATCGCCCCAAATCCGTAGATCCTTACACTGACAAGTCCACTGTAACATACTGGTCACTTGACATGCAAATGTCTCTGCAAAAAGTTCTGTGTAACAGATATATGTAGAAAGAATTCATTAATTGTCATTTTTAGGTTCTTAAACCTCTAAACGCTGTAAGGCACAATCAAGGATTATTATAAGGCCCCTACAGAAATACAAAAATAATAAGAATATAAATAGCGAAAGAAAAAGCAGATACCCAATTAAACTAAGTGTAACAAATACCTAAGCTTAATAAAGTATGAATATATAGAATTCTGCTTTTTTCAGGGATATATAGTTTTGTTTATACCATACAAGGATATAACAAATGCACAAATATAATGATGATGAAGCAGTAAAGTCTAAATTACAGTAATAGGATATGGTACTGGATCCGTCTATAGTAATGTGTGTGATGACAGAGCAGTCTCCTCTGCAGCTTTTGATCTCTGTTTTCGGTATTATAGTCAGTTTTACTGGATAAAACAAAGAATATATGGGATTCTCTGATTTACTTTCAGCATTAACTTCTTTTCAATACTGTTATTTTAGCGCAGACTGTAGTAGCTGCTTTTTTAAAGTGCAGGGCATAATGTACAAAACTGTGGTTCCTCATACCGGTCATAGGATGTAAAACAGAATTTTATCTAACTATATTAAAGGGAGCCTGTCATGTTGAACATGTCATCTGATCTGCTAGTAGCATATTGTATAGCAGAACGAGCTGGACAGATTGATATATTAGAGCAATATAAGATATAAAAGAGTGAACAGAACTTATATTTTATTCATTCAAATTCCCGTGGATTTAGGGTTAAGGAGTCCAGTGGGCGGTCTTATCAGTGATTGACAACCTTTCCTGTATGAATATGCATACAGATATAGCTGTCAATCACTGATAACGCCACCTAATGGACTCCTTAATTCAGACTAGGCAGGGATCTAAATGAATAAAAGTTCGACTGAATCTTTATCTACAGAACTAATGATCAATCTGCTCAACTACTCCACCTCTAAAGCATGCCCCTAGCAGGGTTAGATGGCATTGACAATGTGACAGGTTCTCTTAAACTAGGGAATGTATAGATGCGTTTGCTGCTGGAGGTTGGAAAGAGTCCAGACAGGCACTGCTATACTATAATCTTAAGTGGCAATGCTGGAATGGCGGTGGTTGAAGATGGCGACGTGGACTGGAGGCAGGAAAGATGATTTATGCAGCTCCGCTACTTTTGTTTCTTCCTCTCTGGTGGAGCTCCAACTGCTGGCTCTGTAAAGCGACGAGTGGAGTTGCCCAAGCGGTTTGTAGCCTGTTTTGGTATAGGAAGCACACAAGAAAAACATAACTAAGGTTAAGCCTATAAGGTTCAATATAATGTAAGTATATTTGCATAGCATACATTATGTATATAACGGCTCTATTCTCTCCATCAAGTAGAAAATATTAATAGGACATTTGCTCAAATCCACTTCACAGCAATGCTTCTTATACACACTAGAGTATACATATATCTGTATTACAGGTGGACAAATCCAGCTGTCATGGTGAACAGAAAGACGGCTGCTTCTGCAGAGCGGAGTAAACAAGGTGCGGCTGTCATACAATGGCAGTACAGGGTTCTCTTAATACGCTGATTTCTGTTAATAGAGACTGATAAAAAGCAGTGGCTACTATGACTGCTGGGGAGAAGGTGGGGGAGCTGCTGCGACTACAGGGGGAGTTTGGCATGAAGAAGACAACTGGGACTTTTTGGTTGTTAGTCAGCTCTGATGACTGTGGGAGTGGAGGAAAAAGTGCTGAAAACAATGTTTACTATTAGAGGGGAGGATCTCTTCTGTGACTACCAATAGAAGGAGCTCTAGTACAGGGGAAGATCTCTGCTGCAACTACTACTAAGGGGAGCTCTACTATAGGGAATAATCTCCACCACGTCTACCATTATGGGGAGCTCTAGTACAGGGGAGGATCTCTGATGCAACTACCATTAAGGGGAGCTCTAGTACAGGGGAGGATCTCTGCTGTAACTATCATTATGGGGAGCTCTACTACGGGGAGGATCTCTGCTGTAACTACCATTATGGGGAGCTCTAGTAAGGGGAGGGTCTGTGCTGTAACTATCATTATGGGGAGCTCTACTATGGGGAGGATCTCTGCTGTAACTATCATTATGGGGAGCTCTACTACGGGGAGGATCTCTGCTGTAACTACCATTATGGGGAGCTCTAGTACAGGGGAGGATCTCTGCTGTAACTATCATTATGGGGAGCTCTACTACAGGGAGGATCTCTGCTGTAACTACCATTATGGGGAGCTCTACTATGGGGAGGATCTCTGCTGTAACTATCATTATGGGGAGCTCTACTACGGGGAGGATCTCTGCTGCAACTACCATTATGGGGAGCTCTAGTAAAGGGAATAATCTTTATCACGACTATCATTATTGGGAGCAATACTACAGGGGAGAATCTCTGCTGTAACTATCATTATAGGGAGCTCTAGTGCAGGGGAGGTTCTCTGCTGTAACTATCATTATGGGGAGCACTAGTGCATGGGATTATTTCTACCACAACCACCATTGAGTGGAGCTCTACTACAGGGGAGGATTTCTACTGCAACTGCCATAATAGGAAGCTCTGCCACGACTACCATTAAATGGGGCTCTACCAAAGAAGAGGATCCCTGCGCCACTACCGTTAAGGGCGCATCCCCACGGCATAGGATAAATATCGGCCGGTTTGCCGGCCGGTATTTGTCCTATTTTGCGGCCGTCCCCACGGCCGCGCGGGTGGGGGTGGGGAGTTGGGGGGCGGCTTTTCTCCGTGATGAGCAGCAGAGAAGAGCCCTCCCCCCTCCCATTGAGAAGCACAGATTCCGTCCGAAAACCGGACGGAAGATTGTGCTTCTATAATGTTTTGCCGCCGGACCGAAAATCCATGCAGTGGGGACTGCTGCATAGGTTTTCCATAGAGCACAATTGTGCTCATTTTCGGCCGGTTTTTCATGCGGTATGTAAAACCGGCAGAAAAACCGTGCAGTGTGGACATGTCCTATGGGTTGCTCTACTACAGGAAAGATTCTCTGCTGTGACTAAAATTAAGATGAGGTCTACTATAAGAGGGGGAGGAATCTATGCCATGACTACCATCTAGGTGAGCTCATCTACAGAGGAGAATCTTTTGAAACTACCAAGACAGGGGAGCATCTCTGGTATGGGAGTTCTACTACAAAGGAAGATCTCTAAGATCACTGACAATAAGGGGAGGTCTACTACAGGAGATCACGTCTGCTGTGACTACCATTAAGGTTTGATCTACTACAGAGAGATTATCTGCGGTGACTAAAATTAAGGTGATGTCTACTATAAAGGGGGGAGGGTGGGGCGAGGAATCTATTCCAGGACTACCATTTAGGTGTGCTATTCTAAAGGGGCGAATCTTCTGTAACTATCAAGAAGTGGAGCTCTACTTCAGGGGAGGATCTCTGCCATGGCTGACACTAATGGGAGTTCTACTACAGAGGAAGATCTCCAAGATCACTGCCAGAAAGGGAGGTCTACTACAGGAGAGGACCTCTGCTGTGACTACCATTAGGCGCACTCTACTACAGAGAAGAATCTCTGCTGTGACTACTATTAAGGGTAGCTCTACTACTAGGGAAGATGTCTGCTGCAACCACCACTAACTAAACCTCTGCCCCAAGTACTATTAAAGAGAGCTCTACTACAGGAGAGCATCTGCTGTAACTACGTATAACAGGAGCTCAGCTATAGGGGAGGATCTCTGTTGTAACTACCATTAGAGGTGCTCTACTACTTGGGAGAATCTCTACTGTGATTACCATTAGAGGAGTTCTACAACAGAAGAGGATTTCTGCTGCAACTACCATTAAGGAAAATCCTATTATGACTACTGTGTTGTTAAGTCAACACTAGAATTTAGAAAGATATGCCAACTTCATAATCCAAGATATCACAGCACAGTCCACAATGTAACCTTGTGATGTAACTTTATGCTTGGCTTTCTTGTTAAGGAAAGCCGACCTTTTATACAAATGTTAACATGGATTAATGATAACATGGTTAACATGCAACAATTTAACCCCTTCCTGACGATTTTTGTTTACAACATGTTTGTTTTTTTTCAGTCTCCACTTTTCTTTTTCCATCTTCATTGCTGTATCACAAGTCTTTTTTGTGGACAATTTGAACTCTTTAATGGTATAATTTACTGTACCATGTGATAGAATGGGAAACCCAATTTTTTTTTAGTGGGGTTCATTATATATATATATATATATATATATATATATATATATATATATATATATATATTATTTTATATATATACACATATACATATATATATATATAAAATATTATATTATATATATTCACACACACACACATATATATGACTTGTTAAAATCATTCTGATGGTCGGTATAAATCCAGTGATATAAAATGTCTAGTTTTCATTATATTTTACTACTTTTGAAAAAAAAACCTTTGTGAAAATGGTGATGCACAGCAATTATTTTAAAAATTTTCCATCTATGGGCCTGTGTGAGGGCTTATTTTTATTTGTGTTTTTTATTGGTACCATTTGGTATATACATGTGGCTTTTTGATCACCTTTTATTCCAATTTTTTGGGTTGGCAACTAAAAAAAAAAAAAAGTTATTTTGATGTTGAGTATTATTATTATTTTTTTTTATAGTGTTCACTATATGGGATAAATAATATTCCATTTTAATAAATTAAATGTTTACTGATGCAGCAACACCAATGATTTTGCATTTTTCTATAACTGTAAAATGGGGGTGTTCTGAACTGTACATTTTTTAAATATATATTTTAAGTCCCTCTAGAGTACTTGACCAATAGGGGGCATGATTGCTTGTAAATTACTCTGCAATACTAGTAATGATACAGGACAATACAATCTGCCTCAGGGTATTAAAAATCAGTAAGCAGAAGGGCATACCCCTATTCTGCTTAACTGTCCTACATGATCTGTTCACGTTGACTGCAACATCTAAGTAGTTAAGTGGCCAGGATTGGAGTTATCTCTGGTCCCAGGCAAGAAAGGTAGGTGCTGGCCTTAAGTAACAGCCAGCATCTGCCATGTATGGAGCAGGCTCAGTTCATTGGCCTGCTCTATACATGCTTCCAGATGTTATAACATAAACGTATGGAAAATAATGGAAAGGAGCTCATTTTGAAGAGCAAACTCCCAATTTTAATTACTTTTGTTTCACACACGTTTTTAAAAAAAAAAAAAAAATTGTCCATGTTGAAATGAAAAAAATCCCATGGAGGGTTCAGACATTTGGAGGACACTGTATTTGTGGCATAGCCAAAAGATATACCATAAATGTCTAAAAAAATACGTGTCCCACATGAATAGAAGCTATGGGAACGCTCAAGTGAATGGGAGTTTTCTGTAATCCTGGCCATGTCTTTATTTATCGGAGAAAGGTTCATGTCCCAGAATTACATCTACTGTATCAGACTTTCATGGATTTGCTGTAAAAGTCTAAAATGGGATTAACTCTTCAACCTTACCTGATCTAGAACATAATCTGCACTGGTGTCTATGACATTGCCAAGGTCTCTGTATTGTCCGGAATACTTGATGTAGCCCCAGGACAGAAGTGCAATGAGAATTAATCCCATTGCACAGTTTAACAGCTGTGCCACCACGTCTAACCCCACAAAGCCTGTGATACCCGAGGCCATGTATAATGCTGCCACCAGGGCCAGTAGCACAGCTGGGGTGCGAAAAGCAGTGAAGATGTTCTTGCTTTCATTGTGCTTGCAGAAAGCCAAGTACATTTCCTCCAGGTCCTTCTCCAGCTCTTCTCTGTACTGTCGGCTGAACTCCACTCCTCCCATTTTTTTTGCACGGTCAAATGAAGACAGTGCCTCTTCTTTGCAAACAGCATCTCGATCTCGCAGGACATCAGGAGACACATAAGGCTTTTCCCCTCCACAAGTCTGTTAAAAGGTAATACACAGAAAACCAGTATTACAAAAAAAAAAAGTACAAATGTCACATAAGATTTATACACGTATACAGTTACCATTTTACAGTTTAGAATTAACCTGTTTCTAACGTCCTATTTAGGAATACGGATGTAAAGAACAGGAGGGGATAGCTACTGCAAAGTGGGGTTTTCACTTTGGGTAGCATGAATTACAACATTTCTGCTGCTGAGATTATGGGCAGCAAAACTTCTCATGCCCTTATGATAACATAGCTTACCGTCCAGGATTAAAGAGACAAACCTACAGTAACCATCTGATCATCAGGACAGTTAGGGCATGTCTCCACGACACGGGTTTGCGGCCGGTTTTATCAGACGGTTTGCGGTTTTGCAGACTGACAAACAGGCCACAAACGAGCACAACGGGCTTCTAAGGAAAACCCGTGTAGCAGTCCCCACTGCACAGATTTTCCACCCTGCGGTTTTTCAAGCCACCAGCCGCCCGAAAAACAGTGTGCTTGCGCATTCTTCCGTCCGGTTTTCGGACGGAATATGTGCATGTCAATGTGAAGGGCTTTTTTCCGCTCATCGCGGAGAAAAGCCACCGCCGCACCCTTCCCCCCCTTCCGCGGCCGTGGGGACGGCACACAAACCAGACAAATACCGGTCGGATAAACTGACCGATATTTGTCCAGTGCCGTGTAAACAGGCCCTTTAATTCTAACAAGGGGGGCCTCTTGGAACAATCTTTTTAACCTCTCCACCCCACTAACGATACGTTGGGGGTATGTCATGTACCTGGGTTAGAACAATGGTTACTGGAGACGCTCACTTTGTTATGAATTGTATGGCTATACCTTTGTGAAATAGAAACTGTCCTCTCTCACTTGCCTCAAACGTAACCTGAAAACCTACCTCTTCAGGATTGCCTATAACCAACATTAACCGGGTTGCACTGCTCCACCCCACAAACATGTCTGCCCCTCACCTTCTGTCTCTTCACCCCTTCCTTGTAGACTGTAAGCCCTCATGGACAGGGCCCTCTCTCCCTCTGTACCAGTTGTCATTTATTGTCACTTTGTAATTGTTTGACCAATGTTATTTATGTACTCGCCTGAAATGTACAGCGCCCTGGAATCAAGGGCGCTCCAAAATAAATGATAATAATAAATGATAATGATAATAATATACATCCTTTATAATCTTCTGTACCATTCTCCACTTGCAATTTTGTTTAATTTTAAAAAATTCTGTTACGATTAATTAACTTATTCTGAATCACCGCTGTGCACTTGCTCCCTATTTACATAATTTGGTTTTGTATTATTTTTTGCCACTTCTTTCTTGAATATATACACTACTCACAAAAAGTTAGGGATATTTGGCTTTCAGATGAAATTTCTTGAATTTTTAAAATTCATGTCACAGTGATATTTTATCCTAAAAGTAGGCCCCTTAAAGGGGTTGTCTCAGTACATCGGTTCATCTTACTTCAGCCCTGTTTTCTCAGTTTCATTTTTGAATTCAGTTTTTACTGGCTTCTACTGGCCTGCAGTGATAAGCAGCTGAGGACACCAGGCCTGTAGCTATAGCAACCGGAGCTGGCAGCCTATCAGGACAGATCCAACAGGTCTATAGCTATAGCAACCTGAGGAGTTGATGCAGCCCATACAAGAGGGGATATCTAGGAATAGGTAGGACAATGATAATGGACACATATTGCAAAGTGATTTGTTTTTGCAAGATCTGTTAAATAAAAAGCAATCCTTGTAGTGGGACAACCCCTTTAAGTGGTAAAATGCAAGGTTGATGTTCACAACTTAAACAATTTAATGAAACAAAAGCAAACAACAGTGGAGGGTCTACACCATCAAAAAATGTCAATGTCTCAATAACATTTCGCCTTGACAACGACGTCTCATTCTGTTCACAAGTCAAGTTATTGATTGCTGAGGCACGGCATCCCACTCTTCTTGAAGAGCGCCCCTCAGGTCATTGAGGTTTAGGGGTACAGAGTTACGAGCTTCTACACAGCGACTCAGCTGATCCTACAGGTTTTCTAGGGGGTTCAGGTCTGGAGAAAGTGCAGGCCATTCCATCTGAGATACCGCAGTCTCCAACAGCCACTCCCTAATGATGTGAGTATTGTAGTAAATGAAGATGAAATTAGCCCTGTGTTGTCCATGCAGCGGCACAATGACTGGATTAATGATGTTATCCAAGTAGTAGAGGCAGTCACTGTACCATTCACATAGTGTAGGGCAGTGCCGTATTGACTAGACACACCTGCCCACACTGTAACATCACCACCTCCAAAAGCTCGTCTTTGGCTAATGCATAGAGCTCTCCTTGATATCTCCTGCATCATTGGCGGCCATCACTTGTCACAGAGTGTCATCAGCAGGTTGTATTACAGAGACTGGAAGAGTCACAGAAAGACAAAGAAGTGGACGTCTTTTAGCTACATCACGCACTGATGACCGCTTTATTGTAAACAATGTTCTGCGGAACTGGATGATGAATGACACACAACTCCAGGCTGTGGAGACGTCAGACCATTCGTAACAGTTTACATCAGAGTGGTCTGCTTGCTTGACAGCCGTTAAGGATACCTGGCCAGTGCCTGACCTGACTGGTATATAGTGCTCTCTTAGACGTCTACATCATTATTGGCGGCCATCATTTCTGCTCAGAGTAAATAGACTTTCATCACTGAACAGCACTGAGGACCACTGGTCCCTTGTCCAGTGTAGATGCTCCCTGGCCCATGCAAGACGATGATGCCTGTGCCTGGTGGTGTGGTCGGATACCCTTGCATGTTGTCTAGCACATAGATCACGCTGGTGTAAATGATTACAAATGGTCTGATGTGACATTTGGTTGCCTCTCACCTCCCTTAAACGTGCTTGGAGTTGTGTGGCATTCATTATTTAGGCATTGAAGTGGTCAACAGTGTGTGACGTAGCCAAAGAACGGCCATTTTTTTTCTGTAACTCTTCCAGTCTCTCTGCTGATGACACTCTAAGTTCAGTGGCCACTTCCGTCTCAGAGCATCCTGCTTGAAGCCTTGCAATGGCTATGTACTGTTACTCAATTGTAAAGTGTTGTCTTGTTCTTATGACGTCAAAATGTGAACAGCATGAGGAGGAGGACTGTTTAAATCCCAATTCAAATTGGTCCCCTAAATTTATTGGGCGATTCAGATATTAAAGGGAACCTGTCACATAGGTTGTGCCCTCCTTGCTGAGGGCAGCACAAGCTAGTGTCAGACCTGCTGTTTCCAGCGCTGTGTCCATTATTCTATAAGATGCAGCAGTTTTAGAGCATTTACCCCTCAAATCTTATTCATGAGCAGGTGTTAGCACCACCCACCAAAGGCTAGCTCCGCCCCCTGACGGTTATTCCTATGTTTCTACTTATTCAAAGTAATAGGTTTATCAGGTGAGGTGGGCGGGGCTAGCCTCCGATTGGCAGGGTTTGGAAAAAACTGACACTCTGAAGGACTCTTCGAATTACTCTTCTGGCTGAAAACTGCAGATTTGAGCATTAAATACACGAAAACTACAGCATCTTACAGAATAAGGGACACAGCGCTGGGAACAGCAGGCCTGGCACTAGCTTGTGCTGTCCTCAGCCAGGGGGGCAAAAACTATGTGACAGGTTCTCTTTAAACACCTGTTGTGAATTTTGCCATTGAATTGATAGAGATCATCAAGTTGTGCAAAAAGTAATGAAACATTGAACAGTTGGACATGGTGCATTCTAAAGTTCAGAGACGGTCTCATTTAGTTCATTTAAGAAAATTTCTTCCTGAGATTTCAACCAAAAGTCAAATATCCCAATCTTTTTGTGAGTAGTGTAATACTATCATACATAATTAATGCAGTTATACCATCATTTACCGAGATACTTATGTAACCCTTATAATTCTTAATGGATTTGTCTCTTGCAAACAATTATACTCACTCTTCATATATATATTTTTATTAGCTTTTATTTTTATCATGAGACAATAAAAAATAATAATTTACTATTCTTTAATACTTTGTGCTGTGTTTCTTTTTGGTGTTTTTATATAGGTTGTTTTGTGAAATGACACTACCATTTCACTTCATTTTGGCTCGTCAGCATCAGTTGTAGGTCATTAATCTTTTTAACCTCTGTAACAGTTGGAAAGCTTTGTAGATATATTCCATTACTTATTTAGTGCTTCACACACACCTGCTAAGTGTATGTGTGGCACTTTATTCTGGCTGCCTCTGAATTTAACAATTGCACAAATTATATATACAGTGGTACCTCGGCATAAGTCTATTTTGTTTATTATCCCCAACATGTATAATCCTGTTTGGACTCGAAAAATTAGTTTGGTGTACAACATTTGTTTGGAATAAGGCTTGAGGTGGCCTGAACCTGCACGGCAGCAGATTTGTACCAGAGGGGTTCGGTACAAACGGTTATCTCGAGCAAGGACGAAGGATTTAGCAGCCTGTTGCTTCTGAGGTGAGTCCTGCTTTGGCTGCACAGAGACACCCCACGCGACATCTGTTGTCAAGCACTATCGGTCCTCTCATACCTCTATAGCCGCTTTCTCCCCCGCATCTCTACACCCGATGCTCTCAACTCTTACTCTGGCTTACTTGGGGAATAGACTGCACGGTAGCCTGCTCGTTCAGAGTATGCGCCTATGTATGAAGTGGTTTGGTAGACCTCTCTCACTTACCTTCCGGCAGACCCACCATCTTCAACCCTCCGTAGAGTTACAATAATCTAGCTCTGTTAAAACAGTTACCTTGTGACCGGCTACCGCTCATACTCCCCGCTATTACCGCTTCGTTAACGCTGACTTTAGAGGATGCGAGTAGTTTTGTGGATGATACACATAATCCAATGTATATTATAAAGAATGGGTATTATTTGTCCCTATAGTTTCCCTATGGGAAAAGTTCATTTGGAATAAGTCCAAGGAACTGATTAATGACATGTACCACGGTACCACTGTATTTTAACCTCTAATAATACAATATGAGAGGTTCAAAATGAATTTAAAGGGTTGTTCCACTTTAGACAATGATGGCATTGCACTAGGATATGCCATCATTGTCTGATAGGTGCGGGTCGCACCTCTGGGACCCGCACCCATCTCCTAAACGAGCCCTGGAACCTCTCCGTTCTGAGTCATGAATGGGAGTTCCGACAATACCTGAGCGGCTCCGTAACAATATGACATCATTGTCTAAAGTGGGAATAACCCTTTAAGAAAGGGCTGACCCACAAATTTAACGCCTAAAAAAAAAACAAAAAAACACATTTCAGAGTAATGAAAAAGAATCGGAAATGCCAATATTAAACAAATTTCACCAAAATGTTAATAAAAAAAAGCCTACATAGAGATTATAGGGAATGCCCATCAAGATAGTAATAATTTATAGAGGAATGGCTTTAGATAAACAAGTCGAAGGAGGTACAGTCATTTCAGAAGACACATCTTACAGACTACTCACCTTCTCCATATTGCTGTTGTACATATCCTTAGATGAAGCTACAGCTGCCAAGTTATTGGCTTCTGCAGTTGCCTAAAAAGAAAGTGGCAAATGTTTGAAAACAAGACATTATAGACGGAGTTTCTGTTGGGTTAGATTAACACTAGGAATCAGCCTTACATCTTCTGTAGATGTCTAAACACTTGATACCCACTTCATTACAAGAATAGAACAGAATAGCTATATGTGTATATGGCAGAGAGCAAACACAGTCGCTTTTGCAGGTATCCAGACGAATAAGGGTGTTGTGTGGCTCGTTTCTGATGTTAAAGGGGTTCTCCACTTTGAACAATTTTTATCTGAAACAAGGGTCCCTGGACAATAAGCTGATCACAGAATACTTCTCTGTTTGGACCCCTGGCATTAGCTTTCATCTATTTGAAATCCTGGCATTAAATTTCAGTTTTCACTAGAGTGCCACCAGATGATATTCAAATCAATTGGATGTCGGTGTAATCCAGGACAGGACAGGTCCTTCAGAGTGACATATGCTGTTTCTAACCGCTCTGGGTTACTACTCTCTATACTGGCCAAGAGATGAGGATCCTCAACATGGAAACACCCTCCCTCCCCTTTTATCGCAGAATTCCCTATTTGCTAAGGTATATGAAGAAAGTTTTTCTAAACTGAATAATTTATTTCATTTGCCAAGCATTACAATATTAGACATACCTGCAGCATTGATTTGGGGTGGGGTAAATCTTCTCCTTGATATATCTTTATGTAGGCCTTAAAAATAAACAAAATACAAAAGCCTCACTGTTATTATAATCAAAACCTACAGAAAAAAAACTATAGTAGTAACGGCAGTAACATTTCTGTAAATATATCTTTTCATGGGACAACACTGAATATATGGCACTTTTTTACAATGTAAAGAAGTCAGTGTGCAGCTTGTATAACAGTGGAAATTTGGTGTATCCTTAAAATAATTCAGCACACAACAATCAATCTATAAACTTCTGGCAACAAAATGTCAATATTCTATGTGGCCACCACTATTTCCCAGCGCTGTCTTAACTCTCTTGGGCATGGAGGTTACTAGAGCTTCACAGGTTGCAGCCACTGGAATCCTTTTCCACTCCTCCATGACCACATCACGGAGCTGGTGGATGTTAGAGACCTTGCCCTCCTCCCCCTTCCATTTGAGGATGCCCCACAGATGCTCAATAGGGTTTAGTTCTGGAGACATGTTTGGTCAGTCCTGCACCTTTACCCTCATTTTCTTTAGCAAGGCAGTGGTCGTCTTGGAGTTGTGTTTGGGGTCGTTATCCTGTTGGAATACTGCCCTGTTGCCCAGAAGGGAGGCGATCATGCTCTTCTTCAGTGTGTCATAGTACATGTTAGCATACATGGTTCCCTCAATGAACTGTTGCTCCCCACAGCTGGCAGCACTCCTGCAGCCTCAAACCATGACACTCCCACCACCATGCTTGACTGTAAGTAAAACACACTTGTCTTTGTACTCCTCAACTGGTTGCTGCCACACAAGCTTGACACCATCTGAACCAAATAGTTTAATTCGGTCCCATAATACCATGGGACGTGGTTCCAGTAATACATGTCCTTAGTCTTCTTGTCTTCAGAAAACTGCTTGCGGGCTTTCTGGTGCATCATCCTTAGAAGATGTCTTCTAGAACAACAGCTATGCAGACCAAATTGATGTAGTGTGCGGTGTATGGTCTGAGCACCGACAGGCTGTCCCTCTCCTGCCCCCCTCCCCCTTTAACCTCAGCAGAATTCATACATCTATTTCGAAAAGACAATCTCTGGTTTGGTCAACCATGTTGAGGCCTGTTCTGAGTGGAATCTGTCTTGCTAAACCGCTATATGGTATTTGCCACAATGCTGCAGCTCAGTTTCAGGCTGTTGACAATCTTCTTATAGCCTAAGCCATCTTTATGAAAACTATTCTTTTTTCCAGATCCTCAGACAGTTCTTTGCCATGATGAACTTCCAGTGACCAGTATGAGAGTGTGAGAGTGATAACAGAAAATTGAACATACCTACTCCCCATTGACACCCAAGACCTTGTAACACTAAGGAATCACAAGACACCGTGGTGGGAAAATAACAAATTGGGTACAATTTGTCCATTTATACTTAGGGGTGTACTCACTTTATTGCCAGCGCTTTAGACATTGAAGGCTGTGTAAAGAGGTATTTTGAGGGCACACCAAATTTACACTGTTCTACAAGCTGTACATGGACTACTTTACATTGTATCAGTGTGATATCTTTAGCGTTGTCCCATGAAAGGATATAATACAACATTTACCAAAATGTGGAGGGTGTACTCACTTTTGTGAGATACTGTTTATATACAAATACACACAGAAACATATCCCTCATGTCACTATAACCGGTCTGGTTGTCAAGGTATGGACTCCAAAAGACTTCTAAAAGGTGCCCTGTTTTGGCTGTGGACACTCTACCCAGTCTGCAGCTAAACAGACCCATAAACAGCAAGAAGCAATACATTGTGTGCTCTGACACCTTTCAGTATAGCCAGCTTAAAGGGGTTCTCTCACCACACTGTTTCACAGAGTCACAAGCAGTTTTCCTCTCACTCTGTATGCTCAAGTTTTGTGTGGTTCTACAGCAATGATTAGCATATTCAACTTCTAGCAAACTGTTACTCTGACAGGACATGTTATCTCTAACAAGACTAAAGATAAAGCAATCCTTTTCAGTCCTCACAGCACTTGTACCTTTTGTTTAATGAAGCTAATCTTGTTCGATACATTTACTTTGCTCAGAGCTCAGTCCATCCGTGGGGTGGAGTCAGTCCCTGCTCTCAGCTCATCAGATAACAGATGTTCATCTGGTATCCAGGTAACCAAAGAAACCTGTGTGCTCTCAGAGAGCTCATAAAATATCTCTTAGCTCATGACTAAAATAAAATCTATTGACCAATGCATTTAGAAAAAAGTCGTCAATTAACTGACCCTTTATGTTTTAAGCTTATCCATATAGTGATAAACACTTTAAGCAGTTTGTAATGCAGTAGCTCTTCTGCGAGACTGGAACAAATGCGTTAGCATTCATTCCCCACACACATCAATAAGTCTTGGGCCCCCATGACCTTGTTGCCTGTTAACTGGTTCTCCTTCCTTGGACCAGTTTTATTTGAAACACCGCACAAGACCTGTTGTTTTGAAGAAGCTTTGACCCAGGTATCTAGAGATCACAATTTGACTTTGTCAAAGTCACTTAGATCCTTATAATTTACCACTTTTCCTGCTCTTAATACATCTATTTATTGTTTCATTGCTGCCTAATATATCCCACCATTGTGAAAAAATAATCAGTGTTATGAACTTTACTTGTAAGAGTACATTCAAATGATGCAGATTCACAGTGGATATTCCACAGCAGATCAGCAGAATGAAAACCGCAGCTTATATGCTGAAAATCTGCATGCAATTATAACTCACTAACGTGCAGATTTTGACACTGGAAAAAGGTGACCTACTGAAGAAAAAGACAATATAGTCTAAGGCTATGTTCACACGCTAAGGGTAAGTTTAGGGACAGTTAACCCCTGACTGGCTTATTCATGACAGCAAGACATCATAGATTAATCGTGGAAAGAAGGAAGAGGTGACTATTATTTTGTACAAATTAATCCATCTGGACCAAGAGTTCTACCTACGGGAGGTGGTTAGACAAAAAACACTTTTTGTATGCCTTGTATATGGGTATTTGACTTGTGACTTGTTTTAAATTGATATATTAAAAGTGATGTTTTAAAAGGGTAGGATTTTTTGTTTTGGTTATAAATATATTGCTAATCCTCTAGAGATCTGCTTTAGGATTTTTGGTATTCCTATCTCATTATATAAACATGGGAAATTTTGTTCTAAAATGTGCCATTTTTCTATTACAGTGATTTGAGATGTCTCATTGTTTATAGCTCATACAGGGTTATGGCCACTGCTGCCTTCAGCCAGTGTCGGCCATGATTGCACTTTTCTGTTCTTTTTGTCTGCGGTGCCAATGGAGTCTCACCCAAACACACTGAGACTCTGCTCAGTTCAATAGAAAAGCTCCAGGGCATGAACAGATGCCCTGAAGTTGTTCTATCATGCTTCATAGTGCATGGAGCTGCTAAGCCCTTATCAGGGCTTGCACAGTGAGCAAAATCAGCAAAGAAAGTCAACTAGGAAGGGATATACCATGGAGACTGAGACACAGGAACAGGTACAACGAACTGTTTGGGGGTTTAGTATGCAACACTAGTAACCAGGCTTACGGTACTATTAATGGTTGTCACAATCACACAATTCCCCACACCATCAATGCTGATAAGTAGTGACTATTTATCATCATCATGAACATGCACATTCAAGCAAGTGGTGTGATGATGTCATTGGAGCGCTGCTTATCTCAAATGTCAATCCTCTGAATACACATGCTCACATACTGCCCTGGAACAGCGAGACTGAAGAGGCCTGAAGAGAAGTTGGAAAGTAAGCAGGCTGATGGAAATACCCCTTTCAATCAATCCATATTTAAATTGATGAATTAATGCTGACACATGGATAGCTAATAAAATGTATAGAACAGTTAAAAGGAGAAAGGTGATTTTGCAGCCAGTACTGTTTTAGAATAAACAAATCACAGAAACATCAATACTCCAAAACAAAGGTATGTTCACATGGCTTAACTGCGGGGCGTACAGTACGCCCCGCAATTAAGTCGGGTCTTCGCTTGCGCTGATCGGCGAGTACTCCCGCATAAGCGCCGTGAATAAATTACATGTCAATTATCTCCCCGCGTCTACAATACGAACATATTGTATACGCGGGAAGAGGAGGCGTAATCCATAGTTCTCTATGAGAACTGTGGGTTACCGTAATGATTGGGACGCATTTTGCTCGTATTAGAGCGCAGTACGCTCTCAATACGTGGCGAAATGCGCCCCAAAATAAGCCGTGTGAACATAGTCTAAGGTTCAGAACAAACCTATGAGTGAAAAACAAATATAGAACCAAATCCTAAAATATAACCTTTAATTCAATTTATTAAAACCCCCCCAATTTTTTTTTTATATATATAATAAACCATTGTGGATGATTCAAGAGATATCAAAAATAGATATGCATAAAGTATGGGAATACATATAGGCATATGGACACTGGGATTCTTCAGATAATACATAAAGGTATATATATAGTGGGTTTTAATACTGGGTACACTGACCCTACTTCTCCCTTTGTATCCTTACCTGGAGGCGGAGAGATCGTCCCGAAAAGGGCGGCCCCAACTATCACCCTGTATGCCCTTATTTATTCCCTATCACAAGAGACTAACCCTTAATTAGTATGATACATATTCAAATATATACATCCTGTAATGTTGGTTTCCTCATTTCTATCGACGCGTTTCACCCTCCTGGGATGTCCAAGGGTTCATCAGGGGATAAGATCATAATCCACTATTACAGGAAATTTCTAAAAGTCCCCCCTACAGATGTTGTTGTGTGGTAGGGGATACATAGGGGCACACACGGTGAGCCACCGACAGGTGGGGCTGCCCTTTTCAGGGTGATTTCTCCACCTCCAGGCACACATGGAGAAGTAGTGCCAGGGTACCAGGTAGTCAAACTAACTATCTCGTTTTATGTGTTATCTGGAGAATTCCAGTGTCCATATGCCTATATGTATTCCAATACTTTATACATATCTATTTTTGATATCTCTAGAATCATCCAGAATGTTTTTTATATGTAAACATTTTTTGAGTTTTAATAAATTGAAGTACCGTATTTTTCGGACTATAAGGCGCACATAAAAGCCTAAGATTTTCTCAGAAATCGAAAGTCCGGTGCGCCTTATATATGAATCAATTCTTCACTTTCAGTTTTCAGTCTTTGTTCAGAACGTATTTACAGCTAATTTAGTGAAACTGATTTGTAACTGATTTGCAACTGATTTACAATAGTAAATACGTTCCGAAATCAGTTACAAATCAGTTGCAAATAAGTGCCACTGGCGCGTATTTCGCGCCGGATTTACAACCCATTCTTTACAGTGGGTGATTCTGTCGCGAAATAAGGCACAATAAGTGGCAGGACCATTGTAAATCCGGCCGTTTTGCGGCTGCAATCCGCGGCGGCAATACGGCATGAAAAAATGAAGAATGGCCCATATGGCTACCATAGTCAGAAGCGTCACTACGTGCGGTGATACGTACAGCTCTGTGTGCAGAATATCTGTGTTTCAACATTGTCTGTGCATTCAATACCGTACTGTAAATTTTTTATACCCACTACCCGAAAAATGCCTCCTGTTAAGAGACATGCTTATGATGCTGATTTTAAGCTTATAGCTATAAGTCATGCAGTAGAGCATGGAAATAGAGCAGATGCCAGAGAATTCAACATTAATGAATCAATGGTGCGTAAGTGGAGGAAACAAGAAGATGCCCTGCGCCAGGTAAAGAAGACCAAACTGAGTTTCAGAGGAAACAAAGCAAGGTGGCCACATCTGGAGACAAACAGAACAGTGGGTTATTGAACAGAGAAGCGCAGCTAAAGCGTCTCCACTGTCTCTATGAGACTCAAAGCCACAGCATTAGCACGCGAACTGGAGATCAAGGACTTTCAAGGTGGTCCTTCATGGTGCTTTCGTTTCATGAAAAGGCGTAATCTCTCCATCCGCACCAGAACTACTGTCTGCCAGCAGCTGCCAAAGGATTATGAAGAGAAGCTGGCCATTTTTCCGCACCTACTGCAGAGCCAAGATAAGTGAAAAGAATATCCAGCCAGAACACATCAGTAACATGGATGAGGTCCCCCTCACTTTTGATATCCCTGTACAACGTACTGTTGAGAAAACAGGGACCAGTACGGTCTCTATACGTACCACAGGACATGAGAAGTCCTCTTTCACTGTAGTTCTCGCCTGTCAGGCTATTGGCCAGAAAACTACCACCCATGGTCATTTTGAGAGGAAGACTTTGCCCAAAGAACAGTTTCCAGCTGGTGTCATCATCAAGGCTAACCCAAAGGGCTGGATGGACGAGGAGAAGATGAGTGAGTGGCTGAGGGAGGTCTATGTCAAGAGACCGGATGGATTTTTTCACCAATCCCCATCCCTATTGGTCTGTGACTCCATGCGCGCCCATTTGACCGATACTGTCAAAGCCCACTGAAGAAAACAAATTCACTGCTTGCTGTCATTCCGGTGGATTAACCAAAGAGCTCCAGCCGCTAGATATTGGTGTCAACAGGGCATTTAAGGTTAAATTGCGAGCTGCAGGGAGAATTTTGGATGACAGAAGGTGACCACACATTCACCAAAACAGGGAGGCAACGCCGTGCCAGTTATGCCACTATGTGCAAGTGGATCGTGGATGCCTGGGAAAGGTATCAGCCTCCAGTATCATCCGAGCTTTCAAGAAGGCTGGAATCATCAATGAAGAGCTAAGCAGCAGCAACGAGACTGACTCAGATAATGATGAGGGGAACCCGAGAATGCTTGATGCAGAAATCGTGCAACTGTTTAACTCTGACACTGAAGATGAAGAATTTGATGGATTTGTGGGGGATGAATGAACTGAACAAGTACTGTAAGTGTATTGATTTTTGTTACAACTTTACAAGTCGAGAGTTATTGTGAAAGTGTTGAATAAAGTTTGGCTTTCGCTCTGAACTTTTTTTCATTTAATGTGCCGCGCCTTATAGTCCGGTGCGCCTTATATATGAACAGCGCTCAATGTTAATGCGCCTTATAGTCTGGTGCGCCTTATAGTCCGAAAAATACGGTATATTTTCGGATAGGGTTCTATATTTGCTTTTCACCTATAGGTCAGTTTTAGAATAAAGAAACACATATTGGAGTCCAAGCTGACATACTTAAAACAGTTATGTAATTGAACAGTCAAGAATGAATTATAGGATTTTATTAGACCACACAATTTACCTTAAAATACTCCAGAAGCCCTCTGCAGGTTACTTTTGCGCCATTTATCTCTTTTTCCATCAGGCTTCCGGGGCCAAGAACAAGAGGAACTAGAGCACTGAGCTGCTCTGTGAACTCAGGGGCAATATCTGCAAGCAAAAGTGCAAAATTATATGTCATGTAAGCAAATAAGTTATTGTTATGCCAGTTCTGCATGTCAATGCAGCCCACCCGCACGTTCATGATCCAAGTTCACTTAGAAAAAGTAGTGATCTTTTTCGAAGTTCTTTCAATAGATCTGCATTATCCACAATTCTTTTCAATTCACTGTCGATGCCGCTGTGAAATGAGATGCCCATCTCTCCATATTATGCAACACAATCGCTATGCAATCAAACAACATTCTGCTGCTATCCTGCACAACAGAACATCACGGTGAGCAGTTTGATCCAGCACGGGGATTGTGCAGACACAAGTGCTGGGACCGCACCTTCTACAACTACTGTTGGTATATTACATTCAACACTAATTTACCGTGTTTCCCCGAAAATAAGACACCCCCAAAAGTAAGACATAGCAGAGATTTTGTTGAATTCCCTAATATAAGGCACCCCCCTGCCTCCGAAAATAAGACATAGCGAAAATCATTGCTGCAGCTCCCCATACACAGGGCTGTCCCAAAGGGTGGGCAGAGAGAAAGGTGGTGGTGGTGGTGGTGGGGGGTTTTCCAAGTCCCGCTCACCCTGAGAAACGGCCCTGGGACATATTGTTGTAGCTGTGTTGAAGGACCTGTGCAGGGAGGTCATGTGATTGTGATGTCACCACAGGTCCCGAACATCCCAGAACAGGAGACAGTGTATAAGTAAGTGAGGGATGGTGGGGAGAACAGAGCAATGATACTGACAAACACACACACATCTCACAGGATGGCTGATGGGGCATGCTGGGACTTCTAGTTCTACAAGTCCCAGCATGTCACATTTGCCATCCTTTGAGATAAGTCACTGCAGCTGCCATAAAATGTCCTTTACATACATATATCCTATGGTTTGTGACTCTAAACTTTAAGATCTATATAAACACACACACACACACCAACACTATAAACAATCAACACTATACTATTGTGGGAAAATAAGACATCCCCGGAAAATAAGACATAGTGCATCTTTAGGAGCAAAAATTAATATAAGACTGTCTTATTTTCGGGGAAACAGGGTATGTTGCAACATCATCTGTGATTCATGTTAACTCCCATCCCCACCATTTAACCCATCAGATACCACTGTTAATACTAAGGGCATGTTCACACATCATGTTTTATCTGTTTTGGATCTGAAAAACGCATTCAAAAGCGCTGCATAAATCGCATCCAAAATGCATCCAACGTGCAGGTGCGTGTTTGGATGCGTTTGGGCTGCAGCAGGAATGCACCCTATAGTTTTAAATAGAGCGTTTGCTGCGTCAAACGGATCAAGAATTGACATGTCAATTCTTAGAATGGATCCGAAAGACGCATCAGAAAGACGCATGTAAACATGCAACAGTAATCACTCGTATGAACGCTGATGCGTGTTTTACATTGAAAACAATGTAAATTACACTGAACATTGTTAGATGCGCGTTTGGGTCCAAAACATGGATCCAGACATGCATCTAAAAACAGATGCATAAGCGGATGCAACACGCCGTGTGAACATACCCTAAGTGTAGCATCTACGTGATTAGACAGAGGTAGGAGCCTCCCTCTGTCATCTCATTGGCACTCTAGTGTAGCAATTGCAGGGTGCCAATAAACTGCCATGGCAGACAGAGGCCTAACAATGACCCTTGTGTATGGTGTACAAATTTTTTGGGGAACTCAGAAATCCCAAACTAGCTTGTGTCCTAAAGGGGACATTTTAACAAACCTTTTAGACGGCCATCAAACTGAGGACTAGTTGCAACCTTGAGCCCAGGGTGTGGAAGAAGGAAACAGCTTACATTTGTGAAACAGGAGTGAATGTGTTTACGAACATTCTGGATCTCTTCATGCTGATGTTCCTTTACCTGATGGAAAAGGGTACTAGAGTAAAAGTCAGAAATAAGGACAAAAAAGAGGTACACAAAGGACAAGAAACCAATTTGAACATCCTGTCAATATAGTACAGGTACCATGTCTACCCCTTATGACCTAATGACTTAAATTGGAGATTGTTCTTGGCATGCTCTGTGACCTGTGCAGAGCTGGGGGCAGAAGGTGAGCCCTACTGTGAATCCTGTGTTTCCTTATATACTGTAGGTGTTACATATTATTGCAATCCTCCATGTGATGATTATGGGGTGACTGCGGAGAACTGATCTCTAAACAACAAGAAGTGCCAGCCTATTGTGAGGCTCTGTGGATAGTGTGAAAATTGCAACCTTTTTTATTTAAATTTATTTTTAACAGTGAATGGGAAACTTTTTTTTTTTTTTTAAAAAGACAACATTTTTTCTACACATTTAACATAAAAATTTAATATAAACAAACAAGTTATTTTCCCAACTATGTATGAAGGACATATGAGACACATATATTGCAGTGTACTACACAATTCTCACTATTCCCTGTCCTGATGTCGATTTAAGCAATGAGCACATACTATACCACTTCCCAGCAGAGGCTGCAGAGACCGCGTTGCAGCCTGGAGAAGTATAAATGAACCCTTTACAACCCTAGACCGCAACACAACACCAGACTTCCAAAGATGTTGGTACCTTTTCTATGAACTAGTTTAGCAGAGATACTGATATTAGCCACTTTGATTCACTAGTTTATCCCACACGCTTGCACTAACCCTGTCACTAGAAGCCATCTGCAGGTTACTTTTGCACCATTCCTCTCTTTATCCATCAGGCTTCGGGAACCTGAACACCATGCAAACTGGGATTAAAGGGTTTGCCTTTAAAATACTCCCTTTTACAAATGGCTCCATTCTAGCTCTGAGCTCCACTGCTCCTACTCGTGATGTCACATTCACGGTTTACAACTCAGTGGTCTTTTCCTGTTAGAATGGAACATGACCGCTGATGCCTGTGATTGGCAGCAGTGTCACATGCCAATCAACGTGACGTCATCAGCAGGCCCCATGGCACGTGAGCTCCAACCCCACTACAATATTTTGTTATTTTTCATACCTGCACAACCCCTTTCACCGTTTCACAAGTCTAAAAGTACATTTGATGGGAATGTATCATCATAAACATCTTCTGGTAAATATTTTATGTTAAACATTTTTTAAGACTATTTTTTTTTACATTTTTTAAAAATCCTGAAATCATAAAATTTTCATTCCGGCCCTGAGCCTCATAGAAACCCAACACTTTCTGTTCTGATCCCTTCCCAGCAGTCTTCCCGCTGTACCCAGAGGCAGGATAATAATGAAAGGGAACTATGGCTGTGGAGTCGGTGGCTATTTTGCAGGAGTCGGAGTCGTCATAAAATGGACCGACTCGAAAAATATATACAAAGTTGGTCCAGTTAGTATGATGCAGTGCAAAGAGCAAGAGGTATTGGGTCCGGCCAGTGTTACTGCTCCCATAGCTTCAGCCTTATCACATGAGGAGTGTAATTGATGACATGGAGCAGGCAAAGCGCTGCCCCAGGGGAAAAGATTCTGCTCCCAGGGCAAACAGATTTCAGCAAAATTTTTCGCCTGCTTTCAAAGAAGTAGAAGAGTTCAACCATTAATCAAAACTGACTGTGGCTGAGGCAATTCCTGTATACCCTGACATTGTTAGAGATGTTGCCTCTGTGGTCACCGCTTTGCCCCCAACCCAAGTTAGTGTAGAGAGGCCGTTCTCTAGCCTGGAAATAATGAGATCAGATGTGAGGTCATGTATGCAGGATCTGATGGAGGCAATACTATTTCTCAGAACAAATTCAGAGACTTCACAAATGTTCCTGCAGTGTTTTGCATATTTACAATTTTTTTGTGTTCTAAAGTCATACCCAATAAATATATTTTATACTGACAGGCAAAATGGTAACAATAGTTTGAACTTGTGACATTTAGGCTCCATATCTCTCCATCCACTACAGCTTTGTACATGAGGCTACTGTAATTGTATATACAGTCATCTGACACATATTATACATAAATTTGACTTGCAAGTATTTAGCATCTGCTTAGTTACAATTTTGCTCCTAAAAATCAAAGTGTTATTTTTTATTATTTTGTTAGTATTTGGGAAATCCACCTTTGGTTTTCAATACTGCCTGAATCCTTCTGGGCTCTGGATCAGATTCAAGCACATCTTGACCAAAATCTGATCCCAGGTCTCTTCTACACATTCTGCACATTCCCAATGTTGGTGCAGACTGGTTTGGATACAAATACAGCTTTTTCTTCAACTCTACCCACAAGTGTTTAAAAGATCAAAACATTGTTACTCTTTTGCTTGTAAGTGTCTGTTGTACATAAATAGCTTGATTATTGTATCATAAGGTGATAAACAGCCTGATGTTACCATTTTACTACGGTAAAGTTATCACTTGAACATGCGCCATGTATGAGGGAGTCAGGAGTCGGAGGTTTGGGAAATTGAGGAGTCGGAGTCGGGGCTTCGGCTTGCCGACTTCACAGCTCTGAAGAGAACACCAGTTCACTTCTCCTCCATCCTTGCACATTAATCTCTGGACACAGAGAGGATCACAGAGCATGGCTACAGCACCCTCCCATAGAAGTCAATGAATCAGTTCCAGACACCAGCTTCCTATGGTCCACACGGCTGATGTAAAATACCGCATATACTTGAGTATAGGCAGAGTTTTCCAGCACAAAAAATGTTCTGAAAATGTCTTCCTCCCTTTTATACTTGAGTCACCGTCCGGGCGCCGCCATGGCCCGGGCACCGGTGGACATCTCTTCAGCTGTATGCGACTCCTCTGGGAGCACATACAACTGAAGACATTATTGCGGAGCGGAAAGAGAGTGCTTCCTGCTCTGCCACTAGGACTCCAGAAAGTCACAAGCAGACTTGCGGCTTTCCGGGGTATCCGGCACAGGCGGCGTGCTAGGTCATCACACTGCCTGCGCAGCCTGATGACATCATGCCTGTGCCAGAAGAGCAGCGGGGGAGAGGTAAGTACTTATATTTGGCAGACATATACCTGCCTATACCTTCCAATGGGGGACATTAAACTGCCAATACCTGCCTATGGGGGACATATACCTTTCTATACCTGCCTATGGTTGATATTAAACTGCCTATGTAACTTGCGAAATGTGCACCGCAATTACGGTAATTCATAGCTCTCTTACCCTTATAGTCTATACGTTTTCCCAGTTTTTGGTGGCAAAATTAGGTGCCTCGGCTTATATTTGGGTAAGCCTACACTCGAGTATATACGGTATATCTTTAAATGCTCCTAAAACCAGCCCATGCAAGAAGTCTACCCAAAAATCCTGTACAAAACAGAATAAGAGTCTACAATCAGAAAAGTAAAAAGAGGAAAAGAATACATGTTTCACTGTCTGGTAGTATATTTCCTATAAGGGTCTGTCTGAAATCTTTAGGTCACAGACGGATACTTTTAATTAATGTATAAAAATCAAGCACACAGAAAACCGTTCATTAGAAAAATCCTTACATGCTAATTTGTCAATTTATTACAAACATAAAAGTATAAATCAACTGGCATAAATTAACCCCTTACCGGCATATGATATACAATTACGTCATGAGGTCTGTAAGGGGGCTTGAAGCAGTAAATCCTGTTGATTACAGCTAAAGACCTGAGCTAGCTCTGATCCAGGCATTTTAACCCCTTAGATGCCGCACACTATTCCGGTACCATTCATCCCTCCACGGTGAGATTGTGGGCTGCCAACCGGCTGATATAGAACCATTTTTGTATACTGTTACATAATATAATACAAATGCATAACAGCATACAGTTTCACCTACTTGTGGTCAAGTATCCTAGGGGGAATAAAAATACAAGTAAAAAAAATAAAAGTTTTAAAAATTGAAAAATATTTTTTTTTTATACTATAATTTTAGATGATTTACATAATGGATCAGATTTTTCAACGTTTCAAGTTACGAAATAGAGAAGTTTGTATTATTATAACAAAATGTATGCTTCTATTGTTAGTTTTTTTGATAACATGTAGTTTTCCAATTTGACAGTATTACAAGTCTCTGTATGAACTACAATACTGTATTTATGTAAGATGAATAAGTTCATATTGTACTTTTCTGTCTACAACTCAATGCAAACAACAATAAAAATATGTTAAAAAAAAAAAAGTTGTATGTATTTAAAAATGGTGCCAATAAAACTAAATTTCACTCCCACACTCCTCACTCCACTCTATAAATGGGAAAAAAAAGTTACAGAAAAAGGCACTGCAACGCAAATTGAAAAAATAAAAAGTTGTTAAGTAATAGTACTAAAGCATAATGAAAACTCTAAGGCTATGTTCACACGGCTTAATTGCGGGACGTATTTCGCCCCGCAATTACGCCGTGTGTTCGGGGGAGGGGAGGGCAGGGCTGGCAGCCCGATAGACATGCATTATTCTCGCCGCGTATACGCTGTGAATAATTGACATGTCACTTCACTCCCCGCTCGGCGTATTGTGCGAGCAAGAAGAGGAGATGTAATCCATAGTTCTCTATGAGAACTGTGGATTACCGTAATGACTGGGACGTATTTTAGCCCGTAAGACGCACAGAAAAAGCCGTGTGAACATAGCCTAAGGGCCTCATGTATGAAAACTGTCTAGGTCTAAGGCCCTGTTCACACGGCGGATTTGGGCGCAGGTTTGGCCGTGGGTTTCAGCGGCCAAAACCTCATCCAAATCACACCGCATACTCACGTCCCCCGCCGCAGGTTATCGCCGTGCTTTTCAGCGCGGTCGGGGCCGAAAAGCACGGCGAACCCCGCGCCGAAGTCTCGCTGTCAAGAATTGACAGGAGACTTTGCACACATGTGCGGCAACGCCGCGGCACCAAAGCCGCAGCCAAACCCGCGCCGTGTGAATAGTAACGTGGTTTCCAATAGGAAACCATGTTTTGAACTGGGGCGCGATTTGGACGAAGTTTTGGCTGCGGCAACCGCGCTGAATCCCGCGGCCAACCCCACGCCCAAATCCGTCGTGTGAACATGCCCTAAGACTTTCTTTGTTGCCCATAGCAACCAGAGCGCCCCTTTCATTTCATGTAGTGCTCTGAAAAAAAATGAAAAAGGACCTATTTAGTTGCTATGAGCAACAAAGAAAGTCTTAGACCTAGACAGTTTTCATACATGTCCCCTAAAAGTTTGCTATCACCAGAATCTCAACAATCTGCAGAATCCAGATAGCATGTCAATCACACCTCAAAGTGAATGCCACAAAACCGAAAACCCCTCAAAACCCCAGGCGCTGTTGGCGATCTCTTCACCTGTATGCGACTCCTCTCGGAGCGCAGGGAGAGCGGTAAGTACTTGTATTTTTTTAAAAACCATGCCTATAACTACTTATACCTGCCTATGGGGGGACATATACTTGCCTATAACTGCCTGCCTATACCTGCTATGGGGGACATATACCTGCCTATGTGAGACAATAAACTGCCTATACCTGCCCATGAGGGACATTAAACTGCCTATGGGGTTATTAAACTGACCATACCTGCTTATGGGGTTATTAAACTGCTTATGGGGGACATTAAACTGCCTATGCCTGCCTATGTAATTTTATTGGTATTCATTTTTACTTTTGAAATGTACCAGTAGCCGCTGCATTTTTCACCCTAGGCTTATACTCGAGTCAATACGTTTTCTCAGTTTTTTGTGGCAAAATTAGGTGCCTTGGCTTATATTCGGGTCGGCTTATACTCAAGTATATACATTAATTATTTTCCACACTGTATATGGTACAATCAAGTGTATTATTAAAACGTACTTGTGCTGCAAAAAACAAGCCACCATAACGCTTTTGGTAAATTGGGAATTGACATAAAAATTGCTGCAAAGGGTTGAAGCATATATGCAATAACAGTATTGTTTACATCTTTACAGTGCATGAATCAGGAATTATTAGGACACTTGCAAATTAAAAAGGAGTCTTTTATTCTGTGTTGAAAAGCAGATACATCCCCTTATAAAATCTTTATAAGTATAAATTACTAGCATATAATATAAGTTCAGCTCACTTTCCAGCATCATTATAAATCAGGAGAAGCCATGTGGGAAATTTTTGTGTCCGATCTTTACAAGCAGTACGGTCAAGTGTTTTAACCTGTTTAGCTTGTTTTGAGGGATTATTATGGAAGGAGGTTGATTTACAGGAATAGTGATAAATATCTACATCTTCTATTGCATCTATTAAGATTTGTTCAACAGGACTGTGTGCTGTAATGGAGATTTATAAAATTTGGATTTTTAAACTTACCATAAAATCCTTTTCTCATTGGATTCATTGGAGGACACAGCACCTTGGGTATAGGCCCTCACCCTAGAAAGATGACAGTAGGCGTAAACCAAACCTGTTGGCTATGCCTGGATGGACTATATCTTTCCTACTGACGCAAGGCTACTCAGTTTGTACAAAAGCCATAGTAGAAAGGAAAAACAGTGGCCCAATTCGAAATAGAAAATGCCAAAATGAGAATCGGAAAAAGATGAAAATAGGGCGGAGGGATCTGTGTCCCTCAATGAATCAGATGAGACAAGGATTTTATGGAAAAGTACAAAAATCCCAATTTCTCGTCAATATCATGGGGAACACAGCACCTTGGGATGTTCCAAAGCAGTTCTATAGGGTGGGAAAAAATAGAAAAGGAAAATTTACAGCAGTCAGTTAACACATCGCTGCTTGGAGCACCTTACTTCCGAGGTTTGTGTCAGCCAAGGGCAAGGTATGGATTTGGTAGAATTCAGTGAAAGTATGAACTAAAGCCCAGGTCGTAGCGTTGCAGACCTGTGAAGCTGAAGCTTGATGCTACACCGCCCAGGAGGCACTGAGTGGTGACCCGGAATGGGAGAGGTTCACCTTGGATCCGTAGGCTCTCAAGACTGCAGACTGGATCCAGCTGGTAATGGTGGCCTTAGAGGCCGTCAATCTGCTATGCAAGCCCTTAGCAATGACAAAAAGAGAATCGGAAGGTCTGGAATGTCAGTGGCCGTGAGATAGATCAGGATGGTCCTTATAATGTCCAAACAATGCAACAACTGCTCTCGGGGATGAAAGCGGGAGGGGCAAAAAGAGGGCAGAACTATGTCCTCATTGAGGTGAACTGAGGAAACCACCTTAGGGAGAAATGAAGGCACAGGATGTAGGACGACCTTATTCTTATGAAGAACCTAAAAAAGGGATCTGTAACAAAGAGCCGACAGTTCAGAGACTCGACAAGGCCACAAGGAAGGCCACCTTCCAAGAAAGCAAACAAAGCCACACTTCCTGCAATGGTTTAGAAGGTGAAGACTGCATGGTCTTCAAAATGAGATTTAAATCCCAATTGGCCAAAAGACAGGTGGGACAGAAGAAGCGACCCCCTGCAAAAAAGTTTTGACCTGAGGATGGGAGGTCAATATGCGCTGAAAAAGGACAGAGGGGAAGGAGGAAAGGCCGAGGCCCTGTTCCAGACCTGACTGAAGGAATGAAATTACCCTCGGAGTAGAACATCCCAAGGGGTGAAAACCCTGCGACCAGGCAAAAAAAAAGCCTTCCAGGTATGATGATAAATATGGGTGGATTGAGGCTTGCACACCTGAATTATGGTCCGGATGACTGAATCTGAAAAGCAGCGAGATTCTAGAATTGCGGTTTTAAGGTTATGTTCACACAGCGTGTTGAGTCCGTGTAAACATACGTTTTTAGATTCGTGTTTGGATCCATCTGTCGGACCATAAACAGACTCAAACACGTATCTAATAAATAGCAGTGTGATTTATATTGCTTTTACTTTGAAACACGCATCGGCGTTCACACGAGTGATCGTCGATGCGTGTCTCACTCGGTCTTTCGGATCCGTTCCAAGAATTGACATATCAATTCTTGGACCGAAAGATGCAGCAGGAGCCCTATAATAAACTATAGGTGCGATCCTGCTGCATCAAACACGCATCCAAACATGCAGCTGCATGTTGGATACGTGTTGGATACGTTTAGGATCCGATCGCCGCTGTGTTATTGGATGCGATTTACGGATCCAAAAACGGCGTATGAACAACCCCTCACTGCCAAGCCGTGAAATGCAGCTGAGGTGAAGTGGGGTGGAACAGAGGACCTTGAGAAAGGAGCTCTGGGCGCAGAGGGAGAGAGCCCAGAACATCAGTCAGTAGGGCAAAGAGATCCATGTACCAAGCCCTGCAAGGCCAATCTGAGGTGATGAGAATGACTGGAACCCTCTTGCGACGTTTGAGCACTCGAGGGAGAAGATGTAGACCAGCGCAAACTGACTTCAAGGAAGAACCATCTTGTGTACAGCAAAAGTCAGAGGATCTTGGAATCTGAATACATAATACAGGAGCTAATGGTAAAGGCGGGATGCGAACAGATCGATGTCTGGAGTTCCCCACCTTGGGGCAAAGAAGCTGAAAAACCTCTGGCAGAAGAGACCATTCCCAACTGATGTGATTGGCGATCCAGTTCTCCACCCCTGGAATGAAAATCGCTGACAGAGACGGAACTAAGCCACACAGCTTCTGGTGCCTCCCTTACGCCGTGGCTTTATCGGTCTAAATCTGGACTGGGTGACCCTGAAGAAGAGAGGACCAATAAAAGAGCACTAGAAAGATGACCCTGAGTTCGAGAAAATTGATCTGTAGATAAGATTCCCAGGGGGGACGACAGACCCCGAGTAATCTGGGACCCAAACATGGCTCCCCACCCCGAAATGCCGGCATGCAGGGGACACCAGTCACTAACCGAGGTCGACACAAACCTGAGACGAGAGCAGAACTTCCTAGTTCAGGGAAAATAGGGAGCCATCCTAACAAGCCAGGAGTGCCCGCTGGAGGAGGCGAGAATGAAACTGTGCGAACGGCATGGCTTTGAAAGCAACCATTCTGCCCAGGACTCACATACAAGTGTGAAGGGTATATGGGGAGTGTTTTCAAAGCAGAGAAACACCTGACCATAAGAGTTGAATCTTCGCTGGCGGAGGAAACACTGGTTGAATGTGTGTCGAGAATCATGCCCAGGAACTCCATCCGCTGGGATAGGGCCAGGCAAGATTTTTTGAAGTTGCAATCCACCTGAAACGCATTAAGGTATTCTGGGTGATCCTGATGTTGTAAAGATTAGCGCTTAGCGACGGAGCCATCGCAAGAAGGTCATCTAGATAAAGGATAAAGACACTCCCCCTGATGCGAGAGATCGCCATGAGAGATGCCAAGACTTTGGCGAAGACCCTTGAAATGCAGTGAACCCACCACAAACGAAGGAAACACTAGTGGGACTGGGCAATAGGGACGTGCAGGTAAACTTGTTCCAGAGACGCAATTATCGGCCGGAGAGACTCCATGCGGAACCTGGGAACCTGCACATAATGGTTGAGCTCTTTGAGGTCCAGAACAGGTCTGATTGAGCGTTTTTTTTGGGGAACTATAAAAAAGTTGGACCAAAAAACCCCTGAAAATCTCGGACGGGAACACCAAACGCTGCCCTCTGCTACGCTTAAAGGAAACCTCCTCCTCAGAGGGAGAGCCTGATCCTTAACATAAAGGGAGTCTATGAACAGTAGCTGACATTCCATCACCCTTTTCTGGCTCTGAGTCAGAGGGATCCCCACAAAAAGCCGCATTCAGGAGTGGAGGTGATTATCCGCCAATGAGATGTCTGGAGAGATATTAGATGACACAGAGGATGAGGGAACTCTAGTCCTCTTATAGTAGCTATCTGTGCAGGACGTGCCGCGCACAAGGCTGAACTCGTGCAAACTTCTTATGACAGGCAAAATAAGTCGCCACCGCTTTAGGAGTGAGTGGTTTCGAAGCATCGTTCTTGAAAAGGGACATGGCAAATAGGGGACAATTGACCCAAAGGGCCAGCTTACCATTTTAAAGGTGCTGGAGAAAACTAGGAGATGCCCTGAAAAAACAACAGATATGAAATGCCAGCAAAATGGAGTCCAAACTCTGCCCAGGCTGCCGAAGGTTCTTCCCACATCCTGGGATGGAGTAGGAGCTGGGTGGAAGGCGGTACAGACCCAGGAAAGGCACTGCCCAGGCCCTGGAAAATTTGATCATTTTTGTATACTATTCTATAATTTTTTGCTGTATACTTCTCTTGAGAGGTAGTGTACCACAGTCTCCTCTTTTTTCCTTACTGTATATATTTTTTATATAAACATCATCTATATTGTATGATGGGTGTTGGTTGGTCTTTTAATGCATTAGTTCTGAAATGGCAGCCATGCAGAAAATCATTTTAAAGCGAACAGTATAATTATGAGTCAATCACTTGTTAATCATGGGTTAATTTTTAGCCAGCATAATGCGTTCAGAGACGAATTGGCTTCAAACCCAGTTTATTACCAGTAGGTTTCACAGTAGAGTACCCCAGCAACAATATATAAACCTCTATAATCAAAAATATGTGTGCCCAGCTACAAACAATGCCTTAGTCGTCTTCTCTAATGTATGAAGATTTAATTTCTCATTTGTTGTTTTGTATTCGGATTGGTGGATAACCCCCAAGTACTGTTATGTGACTGGAACTATATAATGTTCGTGATATTTTCTCTTATCTAGTTTTACACTATAAATAAGGGTACGGCCAAACTGCATATGTAAAATGCCGTATTTTATCTGCATGGTTTTGGGGGACGGTTCTGTCCTCAATTTGCGGATTCGCCCGTTTCTTATAACCATTGAATTGTGTAACTTCTGCCTGAAAACCGGGCGGAAGATTGTGCATGCTCTAATTTTTTTTCGGAACACCGGCGGTGTTAAAGGGGTTGTCTCGCTACAAAGAATAGCTTTCAAATTGTAGGGAACACAAAATAAAGACATTTTCCAAATATATTGCATTGTTCCTCTGTTTTCCCTAAAGAGATACAAGTGAATTTATTACCTCCCTGGCTATTTCAGTTCCCTCAGTAACCGACCTGTAAACAAATCTCCTGGGGCTGTTTGTTCAATGAGATAACAGAGAGTGAGTCATCACACAGGTCAGCAGTGTCAGTCAGTGTCCTGTGCTGCCAGACAGTAAAAAGCTTGATTTATCTCAAGTAAACAGCTCTGTAATTAGGGCTTTTGTTTTGGGGATCAGATAAGAAGTCCTGCAAGTAGTTTGAGAAGCTAATCTAATCTAATTAGCATCTGAAAGCACAACATAGCTGTACAAGCATGGAGCTTATGCAAATTAGTATGAACCAGGAAGTGACAGAGAATTTCTTTCATGCATTCTTTGAAACCCTGTGGGGAGACAACTCCTTTAAAATTTGTCCGGCTGAAAATCCGTTCAGTGTAATCCACAAACTGTCTGAAAATCCGACCAAGAAACCATGCCGTGTGGACGTACCCTAAAAGGAACTGGGGGGATACTTCCCAGGCTCTGTTATACACCACACTCGTGTCTGTGTATTAGGCTTGGGTTACATTTTGGTTTGGTTCTGTTCGGGATCTCCACTATGAGCATATAATGTTTTTACTTTCGTAAAACCATTAAGAAAATTTCCACAGGTTACTACTTTTGCACTGTTTTTCGCTATGGCTCCGCTGGTATACCCTATCCCGGTGGCATAGTTCCCGAACATAACAAAACCGCAGTGTGAACTCAGCCTTACTTGTCTCCTGGACAGTGAAGATTTGAAAGGGGTTTTCTCATTACAAAGATTTGCTTTCATCATAAAAGACTGTTAAAAGATGACATTTTCTAAATACATTGTTCAATAGATTTTACTTAAGTCATGGGATAACAGATATTTTGTCAGCTCTCTGAGCGCACACAGATTTCAATGGTAACATGCACACCAGATGGACATCCGTTATCTGATTAGCTGAGAGCAGGGAGTGACATCACCCCACAGACGGACGGACTGACAGACAAGTTCTTAGGGTATGTTCACACGACGTATTCTCAGTCCGTATTTCAGCGCTAATTGCACTTTAATGCGCTCGAAGTATGCAGGGCTGTGGAGTCAGCAAGCCAAAGCCCCGACTCCGACTCCTCAATTTCCCAAACCTCCGACTCCTGACTCCCTCATACATGGCTCATGTTTAAGTGATAACTTTACTGTAGTAAAATGATAACATCAGGCTGTTTATAACCTTATGATACAATAATCAAGCTATTTCGGTACAACAGACACTAACAAGCAAAAAGGATAATAATGTTTTGATCTTTTGAACACTTGTCGGTAGAGTTGAAGAAAAAGCTGTATTTGTATCCAAGTCCAGTCTGCACTAACATTGGGAATGTGTAGAAGAGACCTGGGATCAGATTTTAGTCAAGACCTGCTTGAATCTGATCCAGAGTCCAGAAGGATTCAGACAGTATTGAAAACCAAAGGTGGATTTACCAAATACTAACAAAATAATAAAAATTAACATTTTGATTTCTAGGAGCAAAACAGTAACAATGCAGTTACAGGAAATAATCTGCAGAACTAAGCAGATGCTAAATATTTGCAAGTCAAATTTATGTATAAAATCGGTAAGATGACTGTATATAAAATTATAGTAGCCTCATGTACAAAGCTGTAGTGGATGGAGAGATATGGAGCCTGAAAGTCAGAAGTTCAAAACAATGTTACCATTTTGCTTGTCAGTGTAAAATATATTTATTGGATATGACTTTAGAACACAAAAAATTGTAAATATGCAAAACACTGCATGAACATTTGTGGAGTCTCTGAATTTGTTCTGAGAAATAGTACTGCCTCCATCAGATCCTGCATACATGACCTCACATCTGATCTCATTATTTTCCAGGCTAGAGAACGGCCTCTCTACACTAACTTGGGATGGGGGCAAAGTGTTGACCACAGGGGCAACATCTCTAACAATGTCAGGGTATAAAGGAATTGCCTCAGCCACAGTCAGGTCGAACGCTTCTACTTCTTTTGCTGAAATCTGTTTGCTATGGGAGCAAAATCTTTTCCCCTGTGGCAGCGCTTTGCCTGCTCCATGTCATCAATTACACTCCTCATGTGATAAGGCTGAAGCTATGGGAGCAGTAGCACTGGCCGGACCCAATTCCTCTTGCTCTTTGCACTGCATCGAACTAACTGTACCAACTAATTATATATTTTGGGAGTTTGAGTCGGTCCCTTTTAAGACGACTCCAACTCCTGCAAAATAGGCACCGACTCCACGACTCCGACTACACAGCCCTGGAAGTAAAGGCCGAGGATACGGTAATTCATAGCTCTCATTGAGAGCTATGATTACCTGCTCTTTTCCCCAGCGCATCATACACGCCTGGGGAAAGAATGGACATGTCAATTCTTCCCGGCGCATAATTATGTGCCAGGGAGAATTAAAATCAGTAAGAGGCTTCAGAAGGACAGGGAAACTATGTGCTGAGAAAACCCCTTAAAGTGATTACAATAAAAGAGTGAAAGTGTAATTTTATTGGGGAAAAGTGTACTATTTAAAGGAGGCTCTAGTACCCTGCTGGGAAAAGAGGAAAACAGCTGAACTGGAACAATAAAAGAGATGAGTGCACACCTCAAAAGACCAGAGCCAATGTCCATAATGTATATAAAAAAAAAAAAAAGATTAAAAGAGGCAGAACTACCAAAAAGTAGTGATGTGGGTGAATCAACATGACTGTTTTTTGGTAGTGCTGCCTCTTTTCCTCTTTTTTTTTTCTCTAGTACCCTGCTGTACTCTAGTCTGAGTACAAGATGAGATATGGTTGGGCATAGAGACATACAAGTTGCATATGGCATCCTAAGGCACTTTGGTCCACAGATGCTGCAGCTGCCACATTAGTACTCAACTGGTGATACATTTGGTGACTGGGTAGGCGAAGAAAGTGTTGCAGCATGGCAGAGACATTGCTGGGAAATTCTTGCTACTGTATGTATGAGCAAGCATTAAAAATGCCACTTGTAAGCTCTGTCATGAGAGGATCCACGTGTGACCACAGGATATCCTGTACACATTGCCGAGCTGTTTGTGTCCCTCATATCACCACTAGGGGTAACTTGTTGTTGTATGTAATGGCTCCCCAGATCATCGCTCTAGGAGTTGGTGCAGTGTGTTACTCCATAGCAAAGGCAGGATATTAGTGCTCACTACAGGGCCTCTATCCTCAAATCTGACCATTGTCAGTACTCAAACAGATCATGGATTTGTCACTAAAAGCGAAACTTTTCCAGTTCGTAGGAGTCCAGGTTTCTCGTTCATGACACCACCATAAATGTAAGCTAAATAATAAATGGGCACCATCATAAAGATGCATAGAGTAACACTTGATGAAGCTGCGGTGATGCAGCAATACGTGTGGGAATCAGCTCACACACATGGACCTTATTTGATTATATTGCTCTTCTGTAATTACATCAAAATTTCCAGAGGCAAAAGAATACTAAGATTTCCAAACTATTCCGTAATTTTATTAACTAAAATACAGAACACCTAAAACATAGCTTTTAATTCAGACCTATATAATAGTCAAAATCTATAGAAGGCGTAGTAGTGATCAGTTATTTCTGAAAGCGGACTACTGTCAGAACTAGACTAAACAAGGACAATTATCTGCAGTGTATTGTCCTAAATAGCTACCCAGCCTATCTATTTCTAAAAAGATATTAACAGGCTTTATAGGACAAAAAGCTTTTGTCCCGTACCCTCAAAGATGCCGGTAGCACATTGTGCCCTCATGTAACCACTGCCCTCAATACCCCATAAAAGCTTGGTCAGAATGGCCTAGACAAACCCGCTTCTCTTAGTCCAGTGAAGCGTCACCTCTCAAACTTTGTCAACTGGGCAAAATGACTTTGAGTGCATTGTTAAAGCAAGTCAGTTGCCAACGATCTCTCATCAAGAGGTACACTAATGTTAAATACTTCGGGGTCACTTAGAAATTTCCTTGTTTTTGACAGAAAAGCAGTTTTTTTCAATGCAGCGAACATTAAATGAATCAGAAATACACTCTATACATTGTTAATGTGGTAAATAACTATTCTAGCTGCAAAGGTCTGGTTGTTAATGCAATATCTACATAGGTGTATAGAGGCCCATTTCCCACAACCATCACTCCAGTATCTAATGGTACATTGTGATTGCTAACTGTGCAAGAAAGCTATTGGATATTTTGAAAACCCTTGTGCAAGTATGTTAGCACAGCTAAAAACAGTTTTGCTGATTAGAGAAGCTATAAAACTGACCTTCCTTTGAGCTAGTTGAGAATCTGGAGCATTACATTTGTTGGTTTCGATTAAGAAAAAAAGAGAACTTCCATGTGAAACTCAACAGGCTATTCTTGTGCAGAGAGATGAAGGCTATTCCATGCGAGAAATTGCGAAGAAACTGAAGATTTCTTACAATGGTGTGTACTACTCCCTTCAGAGGAGAGCACAACCAGGCTCTAACCAGAGTAGAAAGAGAAGTGGGAGGCCCCGCTGCACAACTGAACAACGAGACAAGTACATTAGAGTCTCTAGTTTGAGAAATGGACACCTCACAGGTCCTCAACTGGCAGCTTCATTAAATAGTACCCGCAAAACGCCAGTGTCAACGTCTACAGTGAAGAGGCGACTCCGGGATGCTGGTCTTCAGGGCAGAGTGGCAAAAAAAAAGCCATAAGATTAATATGGGCTAAAGAACACAGACATTGGACAGAGGAAGATTGGAAAAAAGTGTTATGGACAGACGAATCGAAGTTTGAGGTGTTTGGATCACACAGAACATTTGTGAGACGCAGAAGAACTGAAAAGATGCTGTAAGAGTGCCTGACTCCATCTGTCAAGCATGGTGGAGGTAATGTGATGGACTGATGTTGCTTTGGTGCTGGTAAAGTGGGAGATTTGTACAAGGTAAAAGGGATTTTGAATAAGGAAGGCTATCACTCCATTTTGCAACGCCATGCCATACCCTGTGGACAGTGCTTGATTGGAGCCAATTTCATCCTGCAACAGGACAATGACCCAAAGCACACCTCCAAATTATGCAAGAACTATTTAGGGAAGAAGCAGGCAGCGGGTATTCTATCTGTAATGGAGGGGCCAGCGCAGTAACCAGATCTCAACCCCATTGAGCTGTTGTGGGAGCAGCTTGACCGTATGGTAGGCAAAAAGTGCCCATCAAGCCAATCCAACCTGCAGGAGGGGCTTTTGGAAGCATGGAGTGAAATTTCTCCAGATTACCTCAGCAAATTAACAGCTAGAATGCCAAAGGTCTGCAATGCTGGAATTGCTGCAAAGGGAGCATTCTTTGATGAAAGCAAAGTTTGAAGTAGAAAATTATTATTTCAAATAAAAATCATTATTTCTAACCTTGTCAATGTCTGGACGATATTTCTATTCATTTTGCAACTCATTTGATAAATAAAAGTCAGAATTTTCAGGGAAAACACAAAATTGTCTGGATGACCCCAAACGTTTGAACGGTAGTGTATACTATCCAAAAGTAGTCTCTGAGACCCTTTTTACCGGGCAGTAAGAAAAACCACTTTTAACACCCTCTTGTGGCAAGGCCAAATGTCTACTCAGACCACACCTTTAATCATTTACATATCTGCCTGAAACTTAACTGCAAACAGAGATTATTTCCAGCTGGGTTCCTTTTTCTGTCAACAAATGCACTTACCCGTAATCTCTTTTCTAGAAACTTATCACCTCCATCAGCTCCATACGGATACTCATAAGGAAAGCTCCAATCCCGAACCAAAAACATCAAGGTCTAAGAGAAGAATTTAATATAAATCTCACTTTATATTATTGAATAATATCCTTCTAAAAGTTTACGGATACTTTTCTTTTTTTTTTCTTTTTACATAGAGGGAACACTTACAGCCAAATATATTTTAACCACAGATCATAAGCACCAAGCAGTTTTATTCTTCATGTAAATACTACATAGCTACTCACCTGAAATGGCTTCAAAAAGATCTCATCCATAGCCAAACGTCCATATTCAGTAAAGAGCTGTGAGAAACAAAATATGACATTATCACCACTTTCCAGCTAGCTCCCACATTACTAAGATAGCGTACATTTTGTTCTAGTGTTGCACTTAAAACTCATCCTATTGCATACATTATAAAAGCTGTCACATCCAGTGCACCATCATTATTCATTATGAACCCATTTTTTCTCACATTATAGTGATATTAAAGGGGTATTCCAATCTCAGACATTTATGGCATATCGATAGGATATGCCTTAAGGCTGCGCCCCCACTACAAGGGACAAATACTGATCGGTGTATCCGACCGGTATTTGTCCGGTTTGTGTGCTGTCCCCACGGCCGAGTGGGGGACGGCTTTTCTCCGCGATGAGCGGAGAAAAGCCCTCCTTCTTCACATTGGCTTGCACATATTCCGTCCGAAAACTGGACGGAAGATTGTGCAAGCATAATGTTTTTCGGGCGGCCGGCAGTTTGATAAACCGCCGAGCGGAACACCCGCGCCGTGGGGACTGCTGCACGGGTTTCCCATCGAGCACCATTGTGCTCATTTTAGGACGTTTTTTCAGGCGGTCGGCAAAACCACAACCCGCCTGAAAAAACGGCCGAAAACCCGTGCAGTGGGGACATGGCCTAAGTGTCTGGTAGTTGCAGGTCACCTCAAGAACGGAGAGGTGGCTGCACATGTGAGGCACTCTTTTTTCTATTTCAATGGAAGTTCTAAGTTTAGCCCGGCACCTTTGCTACTGTACTCAGAACTCTTTTAGAATAAAAGGAGAAGTGCCGTGAATGCTCCTCGCCATTCTCTGCAGCTGACTTGTTCTCATCTCCAAACCTAATGCTCTAGAAATGTACTAGCAATATTTGTTGAACCTGTTCTACTGCAGTTCATACATACAGGCGTAATCTAGTGCCACCTTTAACTTGGTCTGGCTCTTTTAACAGTTCTGCGCATAGATTTGGCGTCAAAGAATCATAAATGTGTCTACTTCTAAAATTGTGGTGCAACGCCCCCAGAACGCCCCTTATATTTGGCACATTAAAAAGTGTCACTCCTGCGTTAATGCCACTGTTCATACATCTATAGAACAGATCTATTAAAGCTTTTTGACGCCAGATAACTGGCGCAGCCCCGTTCTTACATGTCACCCATAGTGGATCAGCATATTCTTAATGAATACGGAGATGTAGAGCGGTTTCTACTTTAGTCTTTTAGTATGGCATTTACACTGTCAAACCGTCACCATAATGTGCGATCATGTTGATAATTACATTGTAAATGTTGGGAAAGATTAACAATTAAATACATTTTTATTTTTGATCTTGATTCATTGTGCCACTAGAAAAATACCCCTCATAGGAAGGATACATTAGGTAGACTGACCGTTTACTCAGTTTCTCATTTTCTCTAGTGCTCATCTAGTTAACAGCCACCTGCCCATACTGATCCATAAACATGCACAGCCTGGCCTAGTATGTCAGTTTATTTCAGTATGGAGAGAGGGATATGCTGCTGTCAGACACTTCACAGCGCTAACGTCCTGAGGGGAACAAGAGATCACAATTTAACGTCTGTCACTGGGACACAGTCAGGCAGCCCCATATGTCTTAGACTATTTGCAGAGACCATGATCATTTTAAAACAACTTCTATCTAATGGGTATGGCCAGCTTGTGAAAAGCTACAAGCGAGACCTATCTGCTAAATGACTTCTCAGACACAAAAAAGCGCTTCTACATTAAAATATTTTCTTTCTGTATATGAGCATAACCTCATAGCTGATGAAAGCAATAAAGTGCTCCTAAAGCTCCAAGAAATGAATCATAAAGGGCAGCAAAAGAAGCAAAAGAGCTTCAAATAATCTTGGATTTAAATTAATGGAGTTAAAGGGGTTGTCTCACTATAAAGATTACTGTTCAACATGTAGGGAACAGTAAATGAAGATGTTTTCCAAAAATATAGCTTTATTTTTCTTTGTTGAGGAGATAAAAGTGATTTTATCCGCTCTGAGTGCACTCAGGTTTCTCTAGATTACAGACCTGCTTTGCCCTGCTCTCCCCGTTTTGTCTCATCTGACAGCAGGGATGACAACATCAGACGGATCAGCAAACAGAACTGCTGCCAGCCTGAGAGCTTGAGTCTTATCTGATCTAACAAACAAAGGAGACTAATTACTTTTGTTTACTTTAGTTCTGAAGGTTCTCTGGACTTTAGATAAACATCTCCTAATCTCATGTCAGAGTAATCAGCAGACCTTTGAATACAGAGCTGATAAGCTAATCATTCCCAGCCTGACCAGAGACAGGATGCAAGAATGACAGCTGTGTTGGCTCTGTAAACAGGGTGGTGAGACAACCCCTTTAATTAATAGCTTAAGGCAAATTCTTGTTATCAAGACTTGTATAGTTGGGAAAAATAGAACCAAAACCTGACCTATTTTTAAGAAAAAAACATCTTAAAAGTTTAAGTAAGTAAATAAAGCAGCTCTAAAACTTAGTCTCGAAAGCACTTTGAGCATCAAATTAGGTTCCAAACAGCTAGGGGTATACAGAAAGAAAGCAGTCCACAACCACTCTCTACAAGGACACTAGAACATCATGTATTAAAATTAGCTAGTGGTAAAATTACTTCAAAAGAGTCAAAACATTTGCCTAGAAGAAAATAATAATCAGCCTTAAATCCTGTTATTCAATCCTGTCCCTAAGAACATGGAGAACTTAACGTTCAAAAGAAGAAAATGTTAAGGCTTTTTACTAAATTGGTTAACATAAAACGGACAATAAAACAATGACTTCAGCAAAGAAAGAAACCTTTAGGCCTTTAAATTAAGAAGCCAGGGTGCAATGGACCCAACATACTTTTACAAATGCTGCTGGAAACAGAACTACAGCACTGAATCTAAAGCTTGGTAGCAGACATACTTGATCTTCTTATTGTATGCCTCTAAGGCTATGTTCACACGGCTTATTTGCCGGGCGTAATTACGCCCCGCAATTACGCCGTGTGGACGGGGGCGGGAGCAGAGGGCCGGCACCTCGCTGGCACATAGACTTTCATTACCAGCAGCGTGTATACACCGCTGGTAATTCACATGTCACTTATCTCCCCCCGCGGCGGATTCGCCGAGCAGGGAGAGGAGACGTAATCCATAGTTCTCTATGAGAACTGTGGATTACCGTAATGACTGGGACGTATTCCAGCCGTAATTCGCGCACTACGGCGCGTAATTACGGACTGAAATACGTCCCATTTTAAGCCGTGTGAACAGAGCCTAATACTGCAAGCACACAATCTCCCCACAGAGTTGTAACATATAATACAAATGGAAAAGATATTCTATGTTCTTTTATAACATTTTAATTGTTGGCAGTGGGACTGGTCTACAGCGTTACTGTGTAAAATTAAAATGAGCAAAATGCGACGCAATGGCAACCGAACAAAATATGTTCTTACAGCACAAGCAGGCAAGCTGGATTTTATACTTTGATGTCCAGATGCTGCGAAATAGTCCTTCTGCAAATTACTACAGGTCTGCAGATTCACCGCAGATTTTACCTCTGTACATTGAAAAGGTAAAACCTGCCAGTTTTGGCCTTCCTGACAGAGCCCCGGTTTTAAAATCTGACGTGTCACTTTATGTGAGAATAACTTTTTGACACTTTCAACCTATCCAAGTGATTCAGAGATTGTTTTCTTGTGACACATTGTGCTTTAAGTTAGTAATACATTTTGGTCCAAAAAGTCCTTGTTTATTTGTGAAAAATCAAAATATCATGAAAATTTGCAAAAATTAGCAATTTTCAAAGTTCACAAATTTCTGCGTGTAAGACAGATAGTTTTTCCACCTAAAATAGCTTATAACTGGCATCTACCATATGTCTACTGTAGGTTGGCATCATTTTTCAAATGTTTTCTTTTTAACCACATTAAGGGGCTTAGAAATTTAGTAGTAATTTTTTAAATTTTCAAGAAAATTTGCAAAAGAGATTTTTTTTAGAGACCAGTTAAGTTCGGACGTGGCTTTGAGGGGCCTGTATGTTAGATACCCCAATAAATAACCCCATCTAAGAAACTAGACCTCTTAAAGTATTTAAAAAAAGCATTTAGGAAGTTTGTTGACCCTTTAGATATTTCACAGAAATTAAAGCAAAGTGGAGGTGAAATTTAAAAATGTCACTTTTTTATGCAGATTTTAAATTGTTATTCATTATTCACTGGAACACGGTAGATGTGACCAGGTAAATGCAACTTAATATCGATTTCCCAGATTCTGACGTTTTCAGAGATATCCCATATGTGGCCCTAATGCGCTATTTGGCTCAACCACAAGCCTCAGAATAGGAGGTGCACATACCGGACTCTGGGGTCTCATTTTCATTACAATTTTATTTAGGCGCCATTTCAGGTTTGCGGACACTCTAAAGTGTTAAAATTTTATAAACACCCCTAAAAAGACCCCATATTGGAAACTACACCCATTACGGAATATATCCAGAGGTGCAGTGAGTATACCGACCCCACAGGTGTTTCACAAATTTTTTTAGCGTTAGGAGCTCACTCCTGCTGCCTGCAGCTTCGATGTCACGACCATGAGAGGTCACGACATCGAAGGGTTAATCCCCCACGGCCGGAGCTCACTCCGGCCGTGGGGGATGCGGCATGGTTCCAGCGGTAACATACTGCTGGTTCCATGCCGCGATCTTGCGAGCTCCGCTTGTGAGCTCGCAAGATCGCCATAACGTACCCATACGTTAATTTGAGGGAACCCCTACCCAACCTCATGTATGGGTACGTCAAAGGTCGGGAAGGGGTTAAACAGAATAAGGTAAAATAGCAGCTACATCTACATGCATGTTAAGGTTACATGCAGTAAGTTGGGAATTCACCGTGCAACTCCGCCAAATATAAACTTACCCTAACTCTTGAGCCATTTCAATGGATAATTGCCCTACCTGCAGTTGCTGGAGATCGTCCTCTTGAATATTCTGGGACAAGTTGTAAATCTGTATGATAAAGAGTTGTTAGTAGAAGTAGATGACTGCACATAGCATCAAGTATACATACAATATTAGGAAGCTTATGGAGTAATACCAAAGATACTAAATCAGAAAATCAGCTTATATATTTATTCATTCATTGCTCAGGAACTCATGGCCTTCCTAGAGCAGCACTAAAAGTGCATAGTAAATGTGCAACATGCTATCTCGCTTGCAGTGAAGGTGCACAGGAATATTCACTAAGATGCCTCAGTCATCTAAATATTATAAAGGTTAAAGAACCTGTTCCTATTGCTAGCATGTATGTTTTAGTCAGGACTGTGGAGTCAGTGACAATTTTGGTGCATTCTGAGTTGTTAGACTATGGACCGACTCCCAAAATATATAATAAATTAGTTCAGTTAGTTCAATGCAGTGCCAAGAGCAAGAGGAATTGGGTCTTGCCAGTGCTACTGCTGCCATATCTTCAGCCTCATGGAGTGTAATTTTGAAATGTATTTGGACGACATGGAGCAGGCAAAGCGCTGCCCCAGGGGAAAAGATTCCATTCCCATAACAAACAGATTTCAGCAGAATTTTTACTTGCTTTCAAAGTAGAAGATCAACCATTCATCAAAACTGGCTGAGGCAATTCCTTTATACCCTGACATTGTTAGAGATGTTGCCCCTGTGGTCATCACTTCGCCACCAACCCAAGTTACTGTAGAGAGGCCGTTCTCTAGCCTGGAAACACTGAGATTAGATTTGAGGTCATCTATGAAGGAGGATCTGATGGAGGCGATACTATTTCTCAGAACAAATTCATAGGCTCACTTCACAAATATTATTCAGTACATTTTCGTTGAAAAATGTTTTTTTCCCCACTTACTGTCGCGTTTTGCATATTTACAAATTTTTTTTCCTTCTAAAGCTGTATTTCAATAAATATATTTTACACTGAGAAGCAAAAGGGTAACAATGTTTTAAACATTTGACTTTCAGGCCCCATATCTCACCATCCACTGCAGCTTAGATTGAGACTACCATCATTTTATAGACAATCATCTTGGCTTATCATTTTATACATAAAATTGACTTGTAACTATTAAGCATATGCTTAGTTCTGCAGATTCTTGTCATGTAACTGCATTGCTACTGTTTTACTTCTGTTGGTAGAACAATGTTTTTCTTCTTGTATACTACAAATTACAACCTGTTCTCCAAGTCCAGTATACACCAACATTGGTAACATGTAGAAGAGACTTGGGCTCAGATTTTGGTCAAGACATGCTTGAATCTGATGGAGAGCCCAGAATGATTCAGGTAGTGCTGAAAGCCAAAAAGGTGGATTTACCAAATACTAACAAAATAATAAAAATTAACATTTTGATTTTTAGGAGCAAAACCGTAACAATGCAGTTACATAACAAGAATCTGCAGAACTAAGCAGATGCTAAATACTTGCAAGTCAAATTTATGTATAAGAGAAGATAAAAGGAAGCCTCATGTTCAAAGCTGTAGTGGATGGTAAGATATGGAGCCTGAAAGTCAAAAGATCAAAACATTGTTACCATCTTGCTTGTCAGTGTCTTTTCTACCTAAATAGCTTGATTATTGTACCATAAGGTGATAAAAAGCCTGATGTTACCACTTCACTTAAAGAGAACCTGTCACATAGTTTTTGCCCCCCTGGCTGAGGATAGAACAAGGTAGTGTCAGACCTGCTGTTTCCAGCGCTGTGTCCCTTATTCTGTAAGATGCTATAGTTTTTGTGTATTTAATGCTCAGTTTTCAGCCAGAAGAGTCATTCGAAGAGTCCTTCAGAGTGTCTGTTTTTTTCAAACCCTGCCCACCTGAGGCTAGCCCCGCCCACCTCAACTGACAAACCTATTACTTTGAATAGGTAGAAACATGTGAATAACTGTCAGTGGGCGGGATTAGCCTTTGGTGGGCGGAGCAAACACCTGTTCATGAATAAAATTTGAAGGGCAAATGCTCTAAAACTGCTGCATCTTACAGAATAAGGGGCACAGTACTGGGAACAGTAGGTCTGACATTAGCTTGTGCTGCCCTCAGCAAGGGGGGCACAACCTATGTGACAGGTTCCCTTTACACATGCGCCATGCATGAGGGAGTCGGAGTTAGTGAAATTGAGGAGTCAGAGCTTTGGCTTACCGACTCCACAGCCCTGCTTTTAGTAAATACTTCTTTATGAAATAATTATTCTGAAGCATATTTCCATAAAGAGGTTTTGTGAATTCTGTATACAAAAGAGAACACCTATTCTAAACAGCAGATTGAAAGCTTCTTCATCAGTATAAGAGCAGGGAGTCTAATAACACACAGCTAGTTATGTATGTATCAAAGAAAACGAATTGGTACGCGGGGTGTAAAAGACCATCATTCGGCGTCTCAGATAAGAAGTGATTCACGCAACGCAACGGGGATTCAATACAGCAAAAACCAGAGCCTCAACGGCACTGTCAGGAGAAACCTTATCGCTAAGCGCTAATTAATGTAAAAAAAACACACGCAAGCAAAAACCACAAAAAGACACACACAGCCAGGCACAGACCCTGCAAAAGGATCCTGTGAAAAATGTTCATAAAATAATCAAACTATAACTTGTGAATTCTGTATCAAAAGAGAACACCTTTTTCAAACAGCAGTTTTGAAAGCTTTTTCATCAAAAAAAAGCAGGGATTAAAAACCCTAAGCTAGTTTTTATGTATACAAAAGAAAACATATTGCTCCCCGGTGCCTTAAAAACCTTTTCATTCTCCCTGTATCAGATAAGAAGTGATTCACGCAAGCGCGGCCGTGACTAGGGGAAGCTTTATGGTAACCAAGGGGGGTTGAGAAATGCTGTAGCTCTCAGAGTTTTCACTTTGATTAAATACCCATTTTGGAGGTTCCCACGTCAACATTACATGGTGGCAAAACCCCTTTAAGTAAAATCCCCTTTGGAGGCCGGCTCATAGCAAGCTACGAGCTGGTCTCAGAGAACCATGAGAGGGAAGCGCTTGCGCAGTTCTCCCCGTTTTTTTTTTTTTTTAATAAGTGTTCTAAGTTTTTACAAGTGTGCTCGGCTATATGCGGAACTTCCATAGTCATGAATGGGGGAGAACTGCGCACGCGCAGCCCTCTTCCCATTCAGGCCGGCTCGTAGTCCGCTATGAGCCAGCCTTCAAAGAGGATTTTGCTTTGTGGCAAAATCCCTTTAATTCTCTCCATGATATGCGACTCCCCTATTATTCTGTGCAATAGAGTCACAACTATAGGGTCAGCTCATCAGTTTCACTAGCTTTCTCTGTGAGACCTCAGTCTTGGGTGTTGTGCCCGGAACAATTGGGAACTCCAACTGATTAACAAGTCAGCAAAGAAAAATAGAGATCAACGTAAATATCCAGGGCAAGCTCGAAATGTCAAAACACTTTTATTTTATCGTATTAAAAAATACAGGTATACGCTCTAAATGTACAGCGCATTTTCCACTGATGCTTTTTGGTTTATAACCTTAATCGTAGTGTGTCTTTTTATGTTTGTCCCCCTCTTATTCCTCATATAAATTCATTATCAAACAGGGAAGGGGAAAAAGTAACCACAGTCTGATAATGTCCAATCAGATATAGGAGTCAGTGAGTGCAGGGACACACCACTATAGAAAACTGGAATGGTAACACCCAGCTGAAAAATTTAATAATACATTTTTAGAAAGAATAACAGGAACAGCACAACACAAAGTTATACGAGAAGATGCTCCAGAATTGTTATTTCACAGGGAACACAAGTATTTAATAAAACTGACATGTCATTAGATGTCACAGGTCCTCTTTAATGATAATGTGTTGAAGAAGTCTTCTGGTTCCACGTAATTTGAATCATGGTGTAATAATACAGTGTGCAACTTTGTAATATACTGGGTAGTCCAATGCCTAACAATTTTGCAAAAGGGCAAATTTTACTGTTAGGTGGCTTGCGGAAGTATTCGTCCCCCTTGAACTTTTCAACCTTTAGCCAGATTTCAGGTTTCAAACATTAAGATATCAAATTTAAATTTTTTGGTGAAGAATCAACAAGTGGGACACAATTGTGAAGTGGAACAAAATTTTTTCGATATTTTAACTTTTTGTAAAAAATAAAAAAAAACTGAAAAGTGGGGCGTGCAATATTATTCGACCCCTTTACTTTCAGTGCAGCAAACTCACTCCAGAAGTTCAGTGAGGATCTCTGAATGATCCAATGTTGTTCTAAAATGACTGCTGATGATAAATATACCGTATATACTCGAGTATAAGCCGAGTTTTTCAGCACATAAAATGTGCTGAAAAATCCCCCCTCGGCTTATACTCGAGTCACTGTCGGCGCTCGGGCGCTGCGATGGCCACTTCAGTTTTACGCGACTCCTCATGGAGCGCATATAACTGAAGGCCGAGTACAGCACACAAGTGAAGAGATACCACTGCGGAGCAGAGAGCGAGCGCTCCCTGCTCTGCAGTGGACTCTGGGCGGCCGCATGCTCGTGGCTGTCCGGAGTTTCCGGCACAGGCAGCGTGGATCATCACGCTTCGTGCGCGGCCTGATGACATCACCCACCTGTGTCGAGAAGCGCGCTCGGGAGACGGAGCAGCGGGGAGTCAGGTAAGTGTTTTTTTTATGTTTTAAGACCCTACCTATACCTGCCTATGAGGAACTATACCTGCCTATACCCTGCCTATACCAGCCTATACCCTGCTTAGGGGGACCTATACCTGCCTAGGGGGACCTATACCTGCCTATGAGGAACTATACCTGCCTATACCCTGCCTATAGCCTGCCTAGGGAGACCTATACCTGCCTATACCCTGCCTTGGGGACCTATACCTGCCTATACCCTGCCTAGGGGACCTATACCTGCCTATACCCTGCCTAGAGGGACCTATACCTGCCTATACCCTGCCTAGAGGGACCTATACCTGCCTATAACCTGCTTATGGGGACATATAGCTGCCTATACCAGCCTATAGCTACCTATGGGGGACATTTAACTGCCTATGGGGGACATTTAACTGCCTATGTAATTTTATTGGTATCTATTTTTAAAATTCACCAGTAGCCGCTGCGTTTTCCACCCTAGGCTTATACTCGAGTCAATAAGCTTTCCCGGTTTTTGTGGCAAAAGTAGGTGCCTCGGCTTATACTCGGGTCGGCTTATACTCGAGTATATATGGTAGTCCACCTGTGTGTAATCAAGTCTCCGTATAAATGCACCTGCTCTGTGATAGTCTCAGGGTTCTGTTTTGTTTTTTTTTTGATTAACAAATAAAACTTTATTTGGAGGATCAGCAATAGGTACATTTTAACAGACAAAGTGTTTTACAGCCGTATTCAAAACAATTATCATGCAGTGCATATGTTACTACATGGCTATTGGCAGTAACCATGAAATTATAAAAGACCGTACCTAAGTATTAGTACAGAATGAACCTCATAACCCTGCAACAGGCAGGGAACCAATAACAAAAGGATAAAGTACGTACACAACATATTTCTATTGTCTCAGTTGTGCAAATGAGCCAGAATCAGCCCAACAGAATGGCGAGGGATACTAAAAAATATGTATATATAATTACCTTGTACAAGTTACTCAAAAATGAAAGGGAAGGAATACAAGCTTTCACTGTTTGCAGACGACATACTCCTGTCCCTGTCCTCCCCACATACGACCTTACCTAATTTACACTCTCTGTTACGAGACTTTGGTAGGCTATCGGGGTATAAGGTAAACACGAAAAAGACAGAAGCTTTACCCATTAACATTCCAGCAACCCTGATGGCCTCTCTGCGAGCCAATTTTCCCTATAACTGGAAAACAGATGCGATAAAATACTTGGGGGTCCACCTGACAGACTCATACGCGACAGTATACAGACAAAACTATCCCAAATTATTCGCTGAAATTAGAAAGTTGTTAGACCAGTGGCATCGCCTACCTCTTTCTTGGTTTGGAAGGATTGCGTCTGTTAAAATGACGATCCTCCCCAAACTGCTTTATTTCTTTGAATCCCTCCCTGTTCAGGTGCCATTGCGGGAACTCAAGACTTTACAGTCGGCCATAATCCAGTTTATATGGGCGAAGCGGCGACATAGAGTACCGAAAAGTGTTCTATTGGCACCAAGATCGGCAGGGGGACTGGGGGTACCAGACATAATTAAGTACTTCTGGGCTGCCCAACTACGGAGAATTCCGGGTTGGTCGTCACTGTATGCCTATACAGTCTGGGTAGAGATTGAAAAACTCTGGTTGGCCCCCATTCACCCTAACTCTTTGCTATGGAATACCTCGGAGGTGCAGTTGGACAGAAAGCTGTTGGGCCCCATGACTCTTCTGAGAGACGTGTGGCGAATTTGCTCCAAGCGTTTCTCCTTGAGTTCCGAGGCCTCACCAATGACATCTTTCCTGTTTCACCCCCTCTTACCGGATAGCTTGTCAACGGCCAGTTTTAAGCCCTGGTTTGATAATCAATTATTTAGGTTTGCAGATATAGTTAACTTTAGAACTAGGAAATTAATGTCCTTTGAAGAGATTCAGGCATCCTTCCGGCTGCCGGATCAGGGGTTCTACTCCTATATACAAATTGGCCATTTCATGCGCCAGGTACTCCAGACTGACAGAGTGTCACTCCCAACTAATTTTGAAAGGATCTGTAAAGCAGGCACATCTACCAAGGGACTTATCTCAGCCATCTATCAGATGTTATGCGTCCCAGATCCAGGGAATTTGCCGAGGCATAAATATATGGACCGCTGGGATAGGCACGTGGGAATGAATATTCCTCTAGAAGACTGGAAGACCATTTGGAGGAGAGCCTCTAAGACATCCATCTGTGCGCTGTATAAAGAAAACCAGTACAAGATTCTGTACTTCTGGTACCATACGCCGACGTTGATACACAAATTCAATCCTACGGTCTCTGACCATTGTTGGAGATGTCGGAATGGGGGAGCGCATCTGTTTCACATTTACTGGGAGTGTGGGTTAATCCAGCCTTTCTGGGCCAGAGTGCGGGATCTCCTACATGAGGTGGTGGGCTCGCGTTTTTCTCTGGATCCAAAGCTTTTCTTATTGAATCTGATGCCCCATCCTGTGGGGAAGGCTGAGATGCAGTTGACCCTGCATATTTTGACAGCAGCCAGATGCCTGATTGCTAGATGTTGGAAATCCCCCCTTCCTCCCTCTGATGATGACTTTATTAAACGAATACAAGATGTACGCAGAATGGAGTATCTTACGGCTCTCCTCAACAACCAGATGGATAGGTTCCTGCAGATATGGAAACCCTGGGATATTCATATGATCCAAATTGGCATGGCTTGACCCTCGGGATGATGAGGAATGGTCCCTACCTCACTGTCTGTCTTTTGTATTCCCCTTTGTGTCACTGTCCTGTCTTGATGGTCTGTTCTAGTATATAACGTTTCTTGCTGTGATTACTTGCTCCAAACCAAAGTCACGCGTGTATTCCTACACTACTGCATCCGTGGGTACCTAAAGTTATTGGTTAATACTCATCCATGGTTAACCTGACAGGTTTCTCCTAGTCAGGATACTGATAGACAAATTTTGTTTAGTTCTTGAGCTAATCTTCAGTTATTGTGATAAAAATTAAGAAAAAAGTCGGAGATGAATGTCAGTATATGAGAGGTTTCTCCGGTTATCCTCCTAGATAGCTATTATAATCTTCATTTATGCATTTTATACAGGTTATGATTGTATTAAGGTACTGTGGTATTTTCTTTCTCTTACTCATGAACACGAGTTGACTTTATGTGTTGCTTCAATAAAAACACAGTTATACAAAAAAAAATGTAAGGGAGAACGTAAAGGGCAACGCCCAGGACTACCATGCCTTTAGGACTCTCAGGAGCTCTATATTCCAGTGCCCTTAAGGGACCAACCGTGCCAGAGGAGCTCAGCCACCGTCCCCAAATCTTATCAAATTTACCTGTTTTGTTTCTACACTTAAACAACCACTTCTCATGCGGGAGCATGCCGTTTGTCAATCCAATCCATTCAGCCACCAAAGGGGATCTAGTGGCCAACCACGTCCGCGCAATAGCCTTCCTTGCATAGTAAAGGACTTCTGTCGCAAAGATATACACTGAACGAGAACCCAAGCTGTCTGTCTCAGGTCCAAACAGACATACCAACGGGGTAAGGGGGACTGGGCACCCCATCCTGTCATTTAGAAACTGAATGACCTGGAACCAAAAACCCAGCACCTTCGGGCAGGACCATAGCAGATGCAGAAAGGTAACCGAGATTAAACGGCACTTGGGGCATTCATTCGCATACCCGGGTCGGAACCTACTTAGTCTAGATGTGGTATAAAAAGATCTATGCAAAATGAGTAGTTGCGTCATTCTATCATTAAGATTAGAAGAAGCCAATCTAGGTAAGGATACACATGTACCCCATTGCTCATCCGTCATCGGGCCCAGGTCCGTCTCCCACCTTCCTCGGAGGCCCTACTCTGTGAGGAAAGAAGAGCATAGAAATGAGAAATCACATGGGCGGTCGGGGGCGCGAGAGAAGCAACCGAGGGAAGGGAAATTTGTTAGTCTCAGGGTTCTGTTTAAAGCGCAGAGAGCATCATGAAGACGAAGGAAAACATCAGCCAGGTCCGTGATACTGTTGTGAAGAAGTTTAAAGCCGGATTTGGATACAAAAAGATCCCATGATCACTCTGGATGAACTGCAGAGATCTACAGCTGAGGTGGCAGAGTCTGTCCATAGGACAACAATCAGTCGTACACTGCACAATTCTGGCCTTTATGGAAGAGTGGCAAGAAGAAAGCCATTTCTCAAAGATATCCATAAAAAGTCTCGTTTAAAGTTTGCCACAAGCCACCTGGGAGACACCAAACATGTGGAAGAAGAGGCTCTGCTCAGATGAAACCAAAATCCAACTTTTTGGCCACAATCCAAAACGATATGTTTGCCGTAAAAGCAACACAGCTCATCACCCTGAACACACCATCCCCACTGTCACACATGGTAGGGGCAGCATCATGGTTTGGGCTTTTCTTCAGCAGGGACAGGGAAGATGGTTAAAATTGATGGGAAGATGGATGGAGCCAAATACAGGACCATTCTGGAAGAAAACCTGTTGGAGTCTGCAAAAGACCTGAGACTGAGATGGAGATTTATCTTCCAACAAGACAATGATCCCAAACATAAAGCCAAATCTACAATGGAAGGTTCACAAATAAACGTATCCAGGTGTTAGAATGGCCAAGTCACAGTCCAGACCTGACTCCAATCGAGAATCTGTGGAAAGAGCTGAAAACTGCTGTTCACAAACGCTCCCCATCCAACCTCACTGAGCTCCAGCTGTTCACAAACGCTCTCCATCCAACCTCACTGAGCTCCAGCTGTTCACAAACGCTCTCCATCCAACCTCACTGAGCTTCAGCTGTTCACAGACGCTCACCATCCAACCTCACTGAGCTCCAGCTGTTCACAAACGCTCTCCATCCAACCTCACTGAGCTCCAGCTGTTTTCCAAGGAAGAAGGGGCAGGAATTTCAGGCTCTCGGTGTGCAAAAGTGTGAGACATCCCCCCACGATTGCAGCTGTAATGTAAAAAGGTGGCCCTACAAAACTTTTACGTTAAGGGGCCCGAAAAATTGACGCCCCCCTTTTCAGTTTTTTTTTTTTAAAAAAAGTTTAAATTCCAATAAATTTTCGTTCCATTACAATTGTTCATAGTTTGTCAGGCCGAAAAAAGACGGGGCGTCCATATTCCCCCCCTTTTGCTAAAGTTTTGCTAAAGTTTTTGATCAAGGAAGGAAAAAACCCCCCATGGGGAGAAGCCAATTGCCCTCATTTGGGGAAAAAAAATTCCTTCCCGACTCCAATCTGGCAATCGAATTTAAATCCCTGGACAAGACCCTTTCCCCAAATCCTAGTCACTATAAATTGTAAATTCATCTAGAAATGTATCTAGCCCTTTTCTTCAGAATCTGCCCCTATAATTGTTATATTACACGTCCGAAATGCATCCCCCTTCTTGAATTTGTTTTTGAATTCACCTGACAATTTTCCCCTTTGGCAGAGGTTCCACAGTTTCACCGCTTAAAGTAAAGAAAACCCCTTTTTATGTTTATGTAGAAACTTTCTTTCCTCAAGCCGAGAGCGTGTTTTCAAATCCATCCTCAAGACCCCCCCAAAGGTCATGATTTTAGGATCTCCGCAGAAGCATGAAATTATTACCCGTGTCGGATCTCCAACAGAATGATGGACAAAAAACTCACCGTGAATAGAGGAAATCCCGAAAAATTGGCCTGTTTTGGGGTTTTAGGACTGGAGTTGAGAAACACTGCCCAAAGGTCCCCCCGTTCTAGATAAGTTGGGTATAAATAAATCTTTAGCGGATCCCTATATTTGGGCCCTTTAATATTTTAAAATATTTATTATGTCCCCTGGAAGCCGTCTTTTTTCTAAACAAATAACCCCTAACTTGCTAATCTTTCTGGGGGATTGCAGTCCCCCCGGCCTTTTATTATTTTTTTTGCCCGCCTTTGTATGTTCAAGCCTACAATGTCTTTCCTGCGCACTGGTCCCAAACTGTACAAATATCCCATGTGGGTCTAACCAGTGATAATATAATGGGGGAATAATGTTCCCATCGTGCCTCTATGCCCTTTTAATTTTCAACCCCGATCCCCATTAGCCTTGGCTGCTGCTGCCTGACAGTGGCTGCTACAGTTGAGTTTAATGTCCACCAGGATTCCCAAGTCCTTCTCCATGTCACTTTTACCCAGTGTTTTTCAATTTAATATGTAATCATGTAATGGATTTTTCCTCACCATGTGCATAACCTTTCATTTATATGTATTAAACCTCATCTGCCACTTCTCTGACAAGGCCTCCAACCTATCCAGATCCCTTTGTAATAACACATTATCCTCTATTGTGTGGATTCCTTTACAGATCTTAGTATCATCTACAAAGATCGATATTCTACTGTGCAATCCCTGTGTAAGATCATTTATGAAAATATTAGGATAGGGCCCAATACTGAGCCCTGTGGTACCCCACTAGTAACAGGGATCCAGTCTGCACCGTTAATTACTACCCTTTGTTTTCTATCAGTGAGCCAGTTGCTTACCCACTTGCACACATTTTCTCCCAGTCCAAGCATTCTCATTTTACTTACCAACCTTTTATGTGGAACACTATAAAATGTTTTAGAAAAATCCAAATATATGACATCTAGTGCCTCGCCCCGATCCAGTCTAGAACTAACTTCATCATAGAAACTGATGAGATTAGTTTGACAGGACCTTCGTAAACCCATGCTGGGACAGTGTTATACATTTATTTTCAGTGAGATAGTCCAGGATAGCATCTCTGAGAAAACCTTCAAACATTTCACCTACAACAGAGGTTAAGCTTACCGGCCTATAGTTTCCTGGATCACTTTTTGACACCTTTTTGAATATTGGCACCACATTTGCTATGCGCCAATCCTTTGGGACATACCCCATTATTATACAGTCCATAAATATTAAGAATAGGGGCCTATCTATCACATTACTTAATTCCTTTAGGACATGTGGGTGTATACCGTCAGGGCCTGAGGATTTGTCTATTTTAAGCTTCCTAAGGTTGAGCTGTACTTCTTCCTGGGTTAGACAAGAAACATTTACCATGGAATTTACCTCCTCCCTTTGCTCATCAATAGGAAGCTCATTCTCCTCTGTAAATACAGTGGAGAAGAAATAGTTTAATAGGTATGCTTTTTTTCTCATCGCCCTCTATAGTCTCTCCCTCAGTACTTTTTCAAGGGCCAACATTTTCTTTTTTAATCTTTTTACTATTTATATAGTTAAAAAATATTTTGGGTTTAGTGTTACCATATATACGGTAATGTGCTGAAAAATCCCCCCTCAACTTATACACTCGGGCGCTGCGATGGCCCGTGCGCTGACAGGGACGCTTCAGTTATATGCGGCTCCTCAGGGAGCGCATATAACTGAATCCCGAGTAGCTGACAGCGTCCAGGCACTGCGATGGCCCGTGCACTGTCAGCGATCTCTTCCCCTGCATGCGACTCCTCCAGAGCGCATGCAGGAGAAGGGATACCACTGCGGTGCAGAGAGCGAGCGCTCCCTGCTCCGCAGTGAACTCCGGGCGGCCACAGGCAGCGTGTGTCATCACGCTGCGTGCGCGGCCTGATGACATCACCCGCCTGTGCCGAGAAGACAGAGGAGAGCGCGCCCGGGAGCCGGAGCAGCGGGGATCGAGGCAAGTGATTGTTTTTTTGTTTTAAAACCTATACCTGCCTATATAGCCTACACCTGCTTATATAGACTACACCTGCCTATACAGACTACACCTGCCTATACAGACTACACCTGCCTATACAGACTACACCTGCCTACATAGCCTACGCCTGTCTATACCTGCCTATATAGACTACACCTGCCTATACAGACTACACCTGCCTATACCTGCCTATATAGCCTACATAGCCTACACCTGCCTATATAGCCTACACCTGCCTATATAGCCTACACCTGCCTATATAGCCTACACCTGCCTATTCAGCCTACACCTGCCTATTCAGCCTACACCTGCCTATTCAGCCTACACCTGCCTATTCAGCCTACACCTGCCTATACAGCCTACACCTGCCTATAACGACCTATACTTGCCTATATATCCTACACCTGCCTATACCTTGCCTATAACGACCTATACCTGCCTATATAGCCTACACCTGCCTATACCTTGCCTTGGGGACCTATACTTGCCTATAGCCTGCCTAGGGGGACCTATACCTGCCTATAGCCTGCCTAGGGGGACTTATATTTGCCTATACCCTGCCTAGGGGGACCTATACCTGCCTATGGGGGCAATTACCTGCCTATAACGACCTATATCTGCCTATAACGACCTATACCAGCCTATAACCTGCCTATGGGGGACATTAAACTGCCTATACCAGCCTATAAGGGACATTAAACTGCCTATACTTGCCTATACCTGCCTATGGGGGACATTAAACTGCCTATACCTGCCTATAACCTGCCTATGGGGGACATTAAACTGCCTATATCTGCCTATGGGGGACATTAAATTGCCTATGTAATTTATTGGTATCTATTTTTATTTTTAAAATTCACCAGTAGCCGCTGCGTTTTCCACCCTAGGCTTATACTCGAGTCAATAAGCTTTCACGGTTTTTGTGGCAAAAGTAGGTGCCTCGGCTTATACTCGGGCCGGCTTATACTCGAGTATATACGGTACTTTCTATGGCAATCCGTCTTTCTGTCTCCAGCTTTGCTGCCTTAATCATTTTTTTACATATTTTATTTTTTACCTTATAGGTTTTTTGTGCCTCTTCACTGCCCTCCTGTTTTAGTAGCTGAAACGCTTTCTTTTTGTTTTTTATTGCCTCCTTTACATCTCTTTTGATCCACATTGGGTTTTTCCTGTTTCTAATTATTTTTTTTACCATATGGTATGTACCTCTCACAGTGGGCACCTAGGATGTTTTTAAAGATCTCCCATTTATTTTTTGTTCTGCTATTTTTAAACAGCTTCTCCCAGTCAATACGGTTTAGGGCCTTTCTAAGCAGGATAAAATTAGCCTTCCTCAAATTCAGTGTTTTTGTGGCTCCATGACAAAAAGCTCCATTGAAGGATAAATGGAAGTTTATTATATTATGGTCACTATTCCCTAGGTGCCCCTCAACCTGAACCTTTGTTACTCTGTCAGGTCTATTAGTCAATATTAAGTCTAGAAGGGCCTTTCCTCTAGTCGGTTCCTGCACCATTTGGGAAAGGTAATTATCTTTAGTTATAGACAAAAACATGTTTCATTTGTGAGAGCTACAGGTTTCAGATTCCCAACTTATGTCTGGGTAGTTAAAGTCGCCCATAATAACAACCTCATTCTGATTACATGCTTCATCTATTTGCCTGAGGAGCATATCTTCTATGGGTTCTGTTATATTTGGGGGCCTATAGCAGACTCCTATTAGAATTATATTACTGTTATTACCCCCATGTATATTTACCCATAATGATTCCACCTGTTCATTACCTGTACCTATATCTTCCTGACACCTATGGCTTCAGACAGGATTTTACATAGAGAAGGACACTTCCCCCCTTCCGGTGTTTATGGTCACTTCTAAAAAGACTGTAACCCTGCAAGTTAACCGCCCAGTCGTAGCTCTCATCCAGCCATGTCTCAGTTATCCCCACTAATTGTGTCCCACTTATTTTTTGATTCTCCCCCACTAATTGTGTCCCACTTGTTGTTGATTCTTCACAACAAAATTAAAATTTGATATCTTTTTGTTTGAAGCCTGAAATGTGGTAAAAAATTGAAAAGTTCAAGGGAGCCGAATACTTTCGCAAGGCACTGTATGAACAGTGACATTTCAAATTATATCCCACATATGATCCTGTTTGAAAAATGAGTTGAAATGTATCAGCATGATGTCTATTTCATTTAGGGTATGTTCACAGAGCGTGTCGGATCCGTTTTTGGATCTAAAAAATGCATACAAAAGCGCTGTGTAAATCGCATCCAACACGCATTTTGCGTTTGGATGCGTTTTAGCTGCAGCAGGAACGCACCCTATAGTTTTAAACAGGTTGCCTGCTGCATTTTTCGGATCAAGAATTGACAATTCTTTGAACGGATCCGAAAAAACGCATCAGAAAGATGCATGTAAACACGCATCGGCGATAACTCAACTGAACACCGATGTGTGTTTTACACTGAAAGCAATGTAAATCACACTGCACATTGTTAGATGCGTGTATGGGTCCGAAACACGGATCCAAACACGCATCTAAAAACGGATCCAAAATGAGATCCAACACGCCGTGTGAACATACCTTTACAAAGAATTTTGATACCATTGAAGCAGTATCTAAAAATATTTGTACAGATTTTTAGGCTCAGGTTTGAATAAGAAATTGCAGCACATCTTGGAAAAATTGTGAAGAATTTAAACATGAAGTAGACAGCAATAATGGATACAAAAAAAGAGAACAGTAGAAAAGGCCACAGAGGTTTTAGATATCAGCATCTCAGGCGTTCTCTGTGAGCAATAAGCAGAACATCTAATTGATCTTCTATTACATAAAACTAAGTGCTGTGCAGGGAAACATTTAATTAAAAGAATAGAAATATCAAACTGAGTCCAAAAATGAAAGTGACAATGACTCTAAAATCCACTGACCTGGATGGAACTCGTCATGGTGCTTAAAGCAAAAATAGTGGCGCAGTCTTTTACTGTGGACTGACTGTCAAATGCACCCTGTGTGTCCATCAGGACCACTGCAACCTAAACAAAAGGAAAAACAAATTGTACAAGTTATCTTAACCCCTTAAGGACCCGGGTTTTTTTTTTGTTGACACATTAGTTTTTCCCTCCTCGCCTTTCCAGAGCCATAACTTTTTTATTTTTCCATCTACATAGACATATGAGAGCTTTTATTTTGCAGGACAAGATGTACTTTCTAATGGTGCTATTCACTGCACTATAGCATATACTGGAAAACCGCAAAAAAATTCCAAGTGGGACAAAATTGTTAAAAAAAAATGCATTTTCTCCATTTATAGTCATCCTGCAATAACAAACATGAATGGTTTCCGTTATGTTTTGGTACCGTAAAAAAAAATTCAAAAAATTTTCTATTTTTGAAATTTGCACCGAGACGCCATTTTGTACGACCAATAACTTTTTTGTACTAACACCTACGGATGTCAGTGAGCGTACATTTTTTGCGGGCTGAAGTGTACTTTTTATCGCAAGCAGTTTGGATTGCATGCGACTTATTTGAGCACTTGTTATATTTTTGTTATATTTTTATAGATCGGACTTTTTCGGACAAGGCGACCAAATATGTGTAACTTTTTTTTTTATTATTTTACTGTTTTTATTTGTAAAATGGGGAAAGGGGGGTGATGTGAACTTTTTATACTTTTTTTTTTTACTTTAACATTGTGTCCCCCTAGGTTGCTTAATCACTAGGGGGCGCGATTGTTAATACAGTCTAATGCATTGCATAGACAATGCATTAGACTGTACCAAGATGGCGGTTTCCCCACTTCCTGCCTGCGGCTGAAAGTGGGGCAAACGAGGACATGGCAGCGGTGGGAGCCTTCACAAGGCTCCCTGCTGCCACGTCCAAGCATCGGATGCGCGGCACAACTCTTCATTCATTTAGACACTGCGGCCATCTTTGCCGCGGCGTCTAAGGGGTTAAAAAGCACAGGCGGGCGACGCTGCCCACTCGCGCTGTTACGGCCGGGTGTTAGCTGTGATTAGTTGCTAACACCCGGCGTCTGTGCGAGGGGGGGGGGGGGGGCTGCAGAGCGATCCCCCTGCAAAGCCCCTTAGGGACGTACTCATACGTCCAGGGTCCTTAAGGGGTTAAAGGGAATGTGTCATCAAAAATGAGTAATTGTTTAAGTCCCATTTTTATGTTAAAAACAATTTTAGGAATTTGTTTGTTTTTTTTAATTTATCATATCAATATCAATATTTTTTTTATAATTCTTAGGTCTTGCAGTTTTCACTTCGGCCGCTAGGCCTTGTTTGCACAGCTTTAACAGCAGTCAGATAAATGCTTTACAGTAGCTTTATGCACATAGGAAACTTAAGACTGACTCAGTCCCATTCACTTCTATAAGAGAGTTTTTGAGTCATGCTCTGTGACCTGGGAAGAGGTCACTGTGCAGGGAGGTGAAAGGGTGAACTGTGACTATCTCCTCTTGTGACTGGTGGATTCTGTGTTATCTATTCCCACTGGTGTCTTCTTTCAGTTTGACCCTCTTTGTGCTGATAATGAGCAGACAACTGAGAATCTTTCTGTACAGAACAGGAAGTTTCCGACTATTATTAGGCCTAGTGGCCAAAGTGAAAACTGCAGGACTTAAAAATTATTTAAAAATATTGAAAGGGCTATGGAAAATGTAAAAAAAAAATATAACCAAAAATTCTTTAAAAATGTGTTGAACATAAAAATGTGAGTTAAACAATAAGTCATTTTTGATGACACATTCCCTTTAAAGGGGTATTGTGATGTCAGATATCTGTTGAATAGAATCTGCCCTATATGTCTGATAGCCAGGAATGTGCGGTTTCTGTAACCCACATAGACTATAATGGAAAAACCATAACCTATTGATGATATATCAAATAGATATGTTATAAATACATTTTCAGACATGTATTCAACCAAATTAATACAGAATAAATATATCTCACCTCCTTTCCATCCGGTTTATTCATGGTAAACACCTCACTCCAGATTTGAATACCAGTGGTGTCTGGTTCAGAACCCCCTTTCCACGAAAATCCTGTAAGAGGCTCATCTACCTCCCCCAACCAGTTCTGTGCTTTAACTTCTTTCTACAGAGCACATAAGACCGAAAAATAGAAGAGTCTGTTAATGGTGGCCACAACAGGAATGTCCAAATCTATGCAGAATACGTTAGCTAGTAGTATTACAATTTACATGAAACTAGACGTTCTGAGGTATCATTTGTAGGTACATCTGCAAGACATATGGACATTTGCATGACAGCAACTGTAATATATATATATATATATATATATATATATATATATATACACACACACACACATACATACATACATACACATATATTACTATAAAAGAGAATTGTTGGAAAGGTCTTTTTGCACATGCCCTCTTTCCAACTACACAAACTACCATAGAAGAAACTATACCTTCAGGCAACGATATTATGATGTGACCTTTAATAATATGCAATAAAAAGGTCCTAAAAAGACCCTATTAAACCCTACACACTAACTACCTAACAAATAGAGTGGGGAACCAGCCCTGAAAAAAAGGAGTGCACGCAGGAACCTAGGACTAATAAACCCTAAATACCCCTACATATACAAATGCAGAGCAGATGATATAATATAACGATACAAAAAAAATCCACCAAAATAGGAGTCACTGGAGGCTCACAAAGAATAAATATATACTATCAAGAGCTGCATATACAAATTGTTATCAAAATACCACATAACTACACTTCTTCAATCCCGTTCCAACGCGTTTCCCCCAGAAGTTTCCTGGGTTCATCAGGGAACACATATAGCAGTGATAGGAGCCAAAAAACTAAGAGAAGATACTTCCCTTAGGTATGATACATGAAAGACCTCCAAGGTGGGATGACAATATCCCAGGATAATGCTGCTACCACTAGATCCAGATGCCTGCCCATTTGGCAACGCTTTGGAATGGAATTGAAGAAGTGTAGTTATGTGGTATTTTGATAACAATTTGTATATGCAGCTCTTGATAGTATATATTTAGTCTTTGTGAGCCTCCAGTGACTCCTACTTTGGTGGATTTTTTTGTATTGTTATATTATGTCATCACTTTACTCTGCATTTGTATATGTAGGGGTATTTAGGGTTTATTAGTCCTAGGTTCCTGCGTGCGCCCCTTTTTTCAGGGCGGGTTCCCCACTCTATTTGTTAGGTAGTTAGTGTGTAGGGTTTAATAGGGTCTTTTTAGGACCTTTTTATTGCATATTATTAAAGGTTATGTTTTACTATCGTTGCCCGAAGGTATAGTGTCCTCTATGGTAGTTTGTGTATTGAGATTGTCTATGTCGGGCATTTCTAACTTTGGAAGGTTTTTGTTTGTCCTTTCCTTGTGATTTGATAAAGACATGTAGTTTGTTTGCTCTTTCCAACTAATCTACACATAAGATATTTGCATTGTCTGTAAAACTTGGACGACTAAAGAGGTTTTCCAGAAATATCTTTAAATGATTTAGGTGGCTGGCATCTTAGCAGATCACTTAAATGGAACTAAGCTGTAGTATGAGGCACATCCACATGTACAGATGTGCCATTATATATGGCACAACACTAAGGGCATGTCCCCACGGCAAGGTTTTCGGCCGGTTTTTCAGGCAGTTTGCGGTTTTTCAGACCGCCTGAAAAAACAGCCGAAAATTAGCACAATCGTGCTCTATGGAAAACTCGTGCAGCTGTCCCCACTGCACGGGTTTACTGCCTGGCAGTTTTTCCGCCCGCGGGCCGCTCAAGGATCATTGAGCATGTTCATTATTCCGTCCGGTTTCCGGACGGAATATGAACACCACAATGGGTGGGGGAGGGCTGTTTTCCGCTCATTGCGGAGATAAGCCGCCCCCCCCCCCACGGCCGGGGACGCAACCTAAAGGAACCGTGCTGTTCCAAGAAGTTCCGCCACTCATTTAGCTGAAGTACCAGAAACCATAGAAAACAAGTGTATGGAAACTATAGTATCTATAGTTTATACTGTAATAATCACTGCTTGTAAGCGGCATGTTACTTGTTTACTGTAAGATGAATCTATGGTATATACATCACCTGGCTGTATACATATCTCAGCATGAAGTCGAGCAGGAAAGATTTCCCTTTTCGGAATGCACCAGCCACGGAAACAACTACAACGTCCAAATCTCGGATATGGTCCTGAAGAAGCACAGACGCAAGGGCCTCCTCATCCAGCTGGAATGAGTGATCATCCTTTTTAACTATAACTACCTGGACAGGGCCAGGCGTTGACGGAGCCATTTCTGCAAAAAAAAAAAAAAAAACAGTGACAGGGATAATTTTCAAAATAAACACACACTTATATTTTTTACGTAGATATAAAGTGGTTACCCAGGGGAAAACAATTCTGTTCTAAATAATATCTCTTATTACATTACTTTTGTAATATACTTTTGAATATTCTTAGGCCCTGTTCACACGGCGGGTTTGACCTCTCCCGACACGGGTTTGTGGCGCGGGCGCTGGGCATGGTCTTGGCGCGGGTGGGGCGTGACTTGGGGCGCGGCTTGCAGAGAGGGTTTGCCCCCATGCAAATTAATAGGCAGGGGGCAGACCGCGCCGCGAGCCACAGGCCAGCCGCGCACCACTCGCGGCGACACCGCGCGGCCGCCGCGCTGAGAACTCCCTGTCAAGAAATGACAGGAGAGTTCTCACACACGCGCGGCAAGGCCGCAGCCCCCAAGACGCGGCCAAACCCGCGGCATGTGAATATTAACGCGGTTTCCAATAGGAAACCATGTTAATAAACTAGGCGCAATTTGGCCACGGTTTTGGCCGCGGAAACCGCGTGTCGTGTGAACAGGGCCATAAGCTTTTCTATGGACTCCCTGCAGTTCTACACCAGCTATCTGGGGACAGGAAGCTCAGAGTTGTTTCTGCGTCCATACACACAAAACTACTGTGTGGAGCCCAGGAGATCATGGTTTTCTTCAGAGCAGTCTTTCAAACTACAGCACTCTCTGTCTCCCAAGGCTTTTAACACAGGTAGTAAGAAAGGGGAAAAGGGAAACCGCTTTCAGACAGAAAATACTGCTGTTCAGCTGAAGAGAAGAGATGCAAAATACAGCAGAGAAACAGTATAAATTAGCTCAAAACCCACTACAGTGGGGTCTTCAGAGACTCTTTATTATAAATTTTTTGGGTTCTCTGGACAAACAGCAGAGATGCACAACATTTTCTGTTACAAAAGCCACATTGCCATATTCTACCTCTCCCAGGGGCCGCAGCAAAACTTAGAGGGGTATTCCCTATCGGAGACCTTTATGGCAATTTAATGTTAAATGACCAAGAGGTCTTGGTTCCAGTTTAAGCACATCCTCTGCTTGGTACCTCCAGAAGAGGAGATGAGACGTCTATTTTAGTGTAGTTTTTGGGGGTTAAACAACTGGCTGTTTTACAACTATAACTAGAGAGAACTCCACACATATACAGCTGAAACCAGAAGTTACATACACTATATAAAAAGACAAATGTGCATGTTTTTCTCACTATCTGACATGAAATCAGAATAAACCTTACCCGTTTTAGGTCAATTAGGAACCAAAATTATTTATAATTTGCCAAATGCCAGAATAATGAGAGATAATTTTTAAGGCATTTTTATTATTTTCTGCAAAGTCAAGTTTCCATATACTAGAATTACTATTTGGGACAGTCCATATGATGATGTCATGTCTTTGGAAGTTTCTGGTTTATTGGCACCGTCTAAGTTAATTAGAGACACATTTGTGGATGTATTTTAAATCACACCAGAAACGCACTGATTCTGTGTGTAACATCATGGAAAATTCTAAATGAATCAGCCAAGATACCAGGAAGAGAATTGTGGACTTGCACAAGTCTGGATCATCCTTGGGCGCAATTTCCAGATACCTGAAGGTGCCTCATTCATCTGTACAAACAATTATACGCAAGTACAAACAAGATGGGAATGGGAAGGAAACGAGCTCTATATCTCAGAGATTAACGTGCTTTGGCCAACATGTGCATATCAACCCAAGAACAAAAGCAAAGGACTTTGTGAAGATGCTGGCTGAAGCTGGTAAGATTGTGTCACTTACCACGGTGAAACAAGTACTGTATCAACATGGGCAGAAAGGCCACTCTGCCAGGAAGAAGCCATTACTCCAAAAGAAACATATAAAAGCCAGAGTAATGTTTGAAAATGCACACAGTAACAAAGACCTACATTTTTGGAGACATGACCCGTGGTCTGATGAAACAAAAATTAAACTGCTTGGCCATAATGACCATCCTTACGTTTGGAAGAAAAATAGAGAAGCTTTGAAGTCTAAGAACACAATCTCAGCTGTGAAACACAGGGGTGGCAGCATCATGTTGTGGGGTTGTTTCGCTGCAGGAGGGACTGGTGCACTTCACAAAATAGATGGCATCGTGAAAAAAGAAGATTATGTAGCAATACTGAAGAAACATCTCAAAACATCAGCCAGGAAGTTAAAGCTTGGGTGTAAATGGGTCTCCGAAGTGGACAATGACCCGAAGCATGCTGCCATAAAGTGGCTTAAGGATAACTAAGTCAATATTTTGGAGTGGCCATCACAAAGCCCTGATCTTGATCCTATTAAAAATTTATGGGCAAGGCTGAAAAGGCAGGTGTGAGCAAGACGACCTACAGACATGGCGCAGTTACACCAGTTCTGTCAGGAGGAATGGGCCAAAATTCCTATGAACTATTGTGAGAAGCTTGTGGAAGGATATTCAAAGCGTTTGACCCAAGTCATACAGTTTAAGGGCAATGCTACCAAATACTTATGAAATGTATGTAAGCTTTTGACTTTGCAGAAAGTAATAAAAATGCCTTAAAAATTATCTCCCTCTCATTACTCTGGAATTTGGCAAATATAAATAATTTTGGTTCCTAATTGACCTAAAACAGGTAAGGTTTATTCTGGGTTCATGTCAGATAGAGAGAAAAACATGCAGATGTGTCTTTTTATATAGTGTATGAAAACTTCTGGTTTCAACTTTCTTCAGATTATCATCCTCTTTGAAGTTTCCAACTTATCAGACATTTCTACGGTAGATCTTGTGGATTTCCCATGACTGTGGCAGAAATAAATCCTCCTTCGAGGAACAAATCCAGAAATAGTACAGAAACAGTTTTTACACATTTAGGTTGCTTAAAATAACATACACAGCTCTATAGTGCCAGTCATACAATGCCCACCATAACGGCATCGGGCATTGCTGACGCCGCTACGGATTGAAATGTGTATTTTATTTACTTATATTCTTCTCACACCTGGACACGGAGACTTGGTTAAGGTTTATTTGTTGAGCTTTAATAATCTTTTCTTTGCAAGATAATTCATGTCATTCACTTATCTGGACTAATGATAGAAGATGTCCCGTAATTCTGACCATACTGTTTCTCCAAGCATCTAGACCTCACTGTCTGAATGTGAATTGATATGATTAATGCTGTTAATGTATTGTGACATTGTATTTGTCATAAACCACTGGCTATACCTTTATAAAGTGCAAGCCATATAGTGCCACCATAACCGTGCCATCAGTTGAGTGCAGCTGTCAGAAGCTGAATATTACTTTCTGAAGTATGAGGGCAGAGGCAAAGCATGTTTCTGTCCTGATGGCTGGGAGCCACACAGAGGGGCACTGGGAACCGCATGTTGTGTACCCCTGCTTTAGAGGGAGGCTAATGTTCATTCTGATCTTGCCTTGAGTTGATTTGCTTCATGGGAGAAGCAAATCACATCGAGGCAGGAGTTATGTATGATATTTGCGGTCTTATCCACACAATCAGCTTTGTATGGAAAGATGGGGCATCTCCATTTTTCTATGGCTCTATTCATATATCCAGTTCAAAGACCATTCATACCAAAAATACATACATCAGAACTCATTGAGGCAGATTTATTAATACTTTTTAATACTTAAAGTAAGACTAGACAGTCCAAATATGCGCTGAATTTATTATAATGTTGATAAATGTGGAGCATGTTTGGACTGTCTAGTCTACGTTTATACCATCTATTACTTGGCTTACTTGATAGCCACTGACTGCACCATAATTTTGGTGCATTTTTGTTGGTGTACGACATTGTACGCTAAGCCATACCCCCTTTTTGTGAAGTTGCGACCATTTAAGCAAGACCACACCCTTTTTGTCAGATGAGGCGCAGAAGTGTCTAAAACTGTGTAAAAAAAACTAACAAATGTGGTCTAAAGTATGCACAATTATCGCAAGAAATGTGCTCCAATGCTCTATTTTTGTAAAGTATACTCCTGATTATAAAATATCTTTCCAAAATCAACAAGACAAGCAAAAAAAGGAAACTTTCCTATAATATATATATATTCATAATTACACATTTACTTAGCCTCTTTTGCTTGTTGTTTACTCATAAAATCATTAAGAATCTGTCATACAGAGGAGATGGTAATCAGCTTCACTGAGAGGATACAGGTGCTAGCAGAAGTCTATGGAGAGGGGAGGCCCAGGAAGTGAAAGCAGGAGACACACACACAAGCCGCAGCATGGCGGACGTTAGACAACAGTAAGAAGCAGGTTAGTTGCATAACTTGCACAGAGGTGACATAAAATATACTATTTACAAAAAGTTTGGGATATCTGGCTTTTGGTTGAAATTTCAGGATGAACATCGAATTTCTTGAAATTTTATTTAAAAGAACTAAGTAAAGCCATCTCTTAACTTTATCACGCACATTTCCAACTGTTCAATCTTCCAGAATTTTTTGCACAACTTGCTGATCTCTATCAAAGAGCTTAATTGCAAAATTCAGAACAGGTGTTTGATTCCTGAATCACCCACTGAATTCAAGGGATTAATTTTAATAGCAATTTTAACAGTCCTCCTCATCATGCTGTTCACATTTTGACATCATGAGACCAAGACAACGACTTACAATTGATCAACAGCATCTCGCCATTGCAAGGCTTCAAGCAGAAGACAGAAGTGGCCACTGTGCAGGTTGAAACAGAGATACAGAGAGACTGTAAAGCCATGTTCACACGGCTTAATTGCGGGGCGTAATTACGCCGTGTGGACGGGGCAGGAGCGGGGGGCTGGCTCCTCGCCGGCCCATAGACTATCATTGCCGGCGGCGCGTATACGCCGCTAGCTAATGACATGTCACTTATCTCCCCCTGCGGCGGATTCGTCGAGCGGGGAGAGGAGACGTCATCCATAGTTCTCTATGAGAACTGTTGATTACCGTAATGACTGGGATGTATTTCAGCCCGTAATTCGCACAGAACGCCGCGAATTACGGGCTGAAATACATGCCCCAATAAGCCGTGTGAAGTCACAGAAAGGTAAAGAAGTGTCCGTCCTTTGGCGACATCAAACACAGATGTCCACTTCATTGTAAGCAGTGCTCTGCGGAACCGGATAATGAATGTCACACAACTCCAGGCACATTTAAGGGAGGTGAAAGGCAACCAAGTGACACGCTAGACTATTCGTAACCGTTAACATCCACGTGGTCTGTGTGCTAGACAACTGGTAAGGGCACCTGACCTGGCTGATGCATAGCGCTCTCCTTGACGTCTCCAGCATCATTGGCGGCCATCATTTCTGCTCAGAGTGAATCGACTTTCATCATTGAATAGCACTGAGGACCACTGGTCCCGTATCCAACACAGATGCTCCATGGCTCATGCCAAACGATGATGCCTGTGCGTGCGGTCAGGTAACCTCGTCAGTCATATAGCACACAGACCACGCTGATGTAAACATCTACGAATGATCTGACATAACACTGCTTGTCTCTCTGCCTCTCCTCCTCCTCCCCTCTCGACAGACTTCTATGAGCAGCTGTAATCTTAGCTCTCAGTGCGGCAGATTCCCTTACCGATTCATGACTGAACAAATAAGAACCAGGAGGAGGGAAAAGGAGACTTATATGTGAGAGAAATTTTTTTTAAAAAAAAAGGTATTATCAAGTTTCTTAGTTTTGCTTCTACTACTGATTTATGGATTTTTTCAATAACTGCAGGTATGCTTTAAGAAGTTAGTAAATTAGATTGCTGATTATATGCGATAATGCAATTCAACAGAGTGGCATTCTCTGTGCAGACAATGAACAAGAAACAGTGATAGTTGGCTCAGTAACCCGCATAATCGTAAATGAGGCCCTATATGAGGCAGGGCTACGATCCATCTAATAAAGACCAAGGGGGACAAGTATGAAACTGTCTTGGTCTAAGACTTTTCATGTTGCCCTTAGCAACCAATCAGAGCGCCCCTATAACTTTTTCTGAGCACTATATGAAATGAAAGGGGAGCTCTGATTGGTTGCTATGTGCAACAAGAATAGTCTTAGACCAAGACAGTTTTCATACATGTGGCCCCAATAGTCTGAATCAAGACAATGTACTTCCAAAATACTTAAAGGGTTGTCTCGCTACAAGGATTGCCTTTTATGTTAAAGATCTTGCAAAAACAAGTCACTCTGCAATAGATGTCCATTAACAGTGTCCTACCTATTCCTAGATATCCCCTCTTGTATGAGCTGCATCAGCTCCTCAGGTCGCTATAGCCACAGACCTGTTCGATCTATCCTGAGAGGCTGCCAGCACTGGTTGCTATAGCTACAGACCTGGCTTCTACTGCAGCCTAGTGGAAGCCAGTAAACACGCCCCTGAATTCCTCCTGGAAGTGAAACCAAGAAAACAGGACTGAGGTAAGATGAATCAATGTAGTGAGACAACCCCTTTAACATCACATAAACATTATATCTACATGTAATTCATCCACAACAGTGAGCAAACTGAGCAAAACTAACATTACGCAATGTGGAATGCAGCTAAAAAAATCCCTAAACTAAGCGCACACTATGAAGAAGAGCGTCCTGATGTTCTTTAGGCAATCACATAGCTGATTTTTAGAGATCAGCGTGACAACAATGATTGATTGTTTCATACGGCCTCTTAGGACACATACAACTTAAGAAAATAAATCAAATATAGCTTCCAGGCAAAACAGTAACAAGAGTAGAAACATTTGTAAAAAGCATAAAGTACCAGGCTTACGAATGTAGGAGCAGGGACACCAACAGAGAAGAGGCCCACACCCGCTAGAGGAAATGTAGTGAGCTGGGCCAACAGGAATGAGTCATAGCACACACGGCTTTTTTATGTATATGTATTTTTTTTTTAACCATTGGTTGCCATTAGATGACACATTATTGTAAGATCATTAGAAGCAAGTGAAAAGATGATGCAGAAAAATAGGGACAACTAAGGGAAATAGAAGGAAGTCATTATTATAGAATATTTAGCTGTGAAGCGCTGGATGAGCAGGAGACCGGCATGCAGAACAGACTGCTACATAAACATGACCTTAGCTGGTAATCCAGCGCTCATGTGTCAGGTAGCTGGATCAACGACAGGCGTCTCTGTGAGAAGCAGACCTCAAGAACTTGCCCAATTTCAGGATGTGATACAAAGCTACAACGTAAGAGGGTGTGATAGGATTTGGACTTTTTTTTTTTTTTTTTTAATTGTGGGAATGTTGGCCGGTATAATATAAAGGAGGGCCATATAAATCAAAAAAGACAGGCTGCTGTAATTGTGTGTGAAGCCAATAGCCACACCCAAATACCAGACTCGAATGGATTGTGTCAGCTTCATTTTTCAAGGTCAACAAGTGAGGAATCAGAAATGCTGATGGGAACGGATGTCAATGAGTCAGAAGTTTAAATAAATAATCATAAAAAAATGGAAGGGTATATTCACCCAGGGCTGTGGAGTCGGAGTCGGTGGCTATTTTGCAGGAGTCGGAGTCGTCATAAAATGGATCAACTCCCACAATCTATACTAAGTTGGTCCAGTTAGTTCCGTACAAAGAGCAAGAGGAATTGGGTCTGGCCAGTGTTACTGCTCCCATATCTTCAGCCTCATCACATGAGGAGTGTAATTGATGACATGAAGCAGGCAAAGCGCTGCCCCAGGGGAAAAGATTCTGCTCACATGGCAAACAGATTTCAGCAACATTTTTCACCTGTTCTCAAAGTAGAAGAGTTTAACCATTCATCAAAACTGACTGTGGCCGAGGCAATTCCTTTATACTCTGACATTGTTAGAGATGTTGCCCCTGTGGTCCCCGATTTGCCCCCAACTCAAGTTAATATAGAGAGGCCGTTCTCTAGCCTGGAAATCATGAGATCAGATGTGAGGTCATGTATGCAGGATCTGATGGAGGCAATACTATTTCTCAGAACAAATTCAGAGACTTCACAAATGTTCCTGCATTGTTTTGCATATTTACAATTTTTTTGTGCCCTAATGTCATGTCCAATAAATATATTTTACACTGACAAGCAAAATGGCAACAATGGTTTGAACTTCTGACTTTCAGGCTCCATATCTCACCATCCACTACAGCTTTGTACATGAGGCTGCTGTAATTGTATATACAGTCATCTGACCCATATTATACATAAATTTGACTTGCAAGTATTTAGCATCTGCTTAGTTACAATTTTGCTCCTAAAAATCAAAATGTTAGTTTTTATTATTTTGTTAGTATTTAGGAAATCCACCTTTTGGTTTTCAATACTGCCTGAATCCTTCTGGGCTCTGAATCAGATTCAAGCATAACTTGACCAAAATCTGATCCCAGGTCTCTTCTACACATTCCCAATGTTGGTGCAGACTGGGCTTGGATACAATACAGCTTTTTCTTCAACTCTACCCACAAGTGTTCAAAAGATCAAAACATTGTTACCCTTTTGCTTGTCAGTGTCTGTTCTACCTAAATAGCTTGATTATTGTATCATAAGGTGATAAACAGCCTGATGTTACCATTTTACTACAGTAAAGTTATTACTTAAACATGCGCCATGTATGAGGGAGTCAAGAGTCGGGAGTCGGAGGTTTGGGAAATTGAGGAGTCAGGGGCTTTGTCTTGCCGACTCCACAGTCCTGGTTCACACGGCGCATTGTGGCACGTACTGTGCGTGCCAAAAAACGGCGGGTGATTTAACGCTGGCCAGTACGGGGGAGGGCAGGGGATTAGGACCCATTAACTTCTATTCTCCCCGGCCCGTAAACATGGAGAAGTGACATGTCACTGCTTTCAACCGCCGTTCAATACGTGTCGGGGACGACAGAGGAAATTCATAGCGCTCTATGAAAACTATGAACGCAGTGTGGTTCACACGGCTTATTTAGATGCTGATTTTTCAGCGCCCAAAACCTCGCCTGAAACGCGCTTCTCCAGAAGGGGTGTTAAACACGTTTCTCAGCGCGTTTTGGATGAGGTTTTGGGCGAGGTTTTCAACACTGTTTTCATCCACACAAATTAATAGCCAGGGCAAAAATTATGCTGAAAATCACTCCAAAAAACGCGTCAAGGTTTTAGATGAGGTTTTGAAGCTTTCCATTGAATCCTATGGGGATTTTCAGCGCTGAAAATGCTTCAAGAATTGACATGACGCTTCTTTTTCAGCGCCCAAAACAGCTTCCATAGAAGCGCCTAATACGTGTGTAAAAACCTCGTCGTGTGTAAACTACAACAGTGTTTTACATAGGAATCGATGAAAATGAATTGGGAATGTCTTGGAAGCTTTTTTATGCTGAGAGCGGAAACACTCTGAATACCAATCCGAAAACAGCGTCAAAATCAGCCGTGTGAACATACCCTTAGGGCTCGTCTACATGGCCACATGGTTTATCCGACCGGTATTTGCTCCATTTTTGCAGCCGTGCACATGGCCGCTGGGGGACGGCTTTTCTCTGCGGTTTGCGGAGAACAGCCGTTCCCCTTCACATTGACGTGTTCATATTCCATCCGAAACCCGGGCAGAAGAATGAACATGTTCTAAGTTTTTCGTACCGCCGGGTGGAAAACCCATGCAGTGGGGACCGCTGCACGGGTTTTCCATTGCGGTCCATTTTAAAGTTTGTCAAAACTGAAAAACGTCTGTAAAACTGGCTGCAAACCCCTGCCGTGGGGACAAGTCCTTACAGCAACTGTGGGGTGCGTTTTGCTGTGCAATAATGCGCCGAAATATGCCCCCCAATTATATCGTGTGAACATACCCTGAGTGTAAGAAAATCTACATTTAGAAGAACCTGACTGACTTTCCCATGCCTTGATCTAAACACCATTGAGGCTTCGTCTACACGTCGTATTCCGTTATAGAGTCTGACCGGTATTTTACTATTGGTTTTCACACGTTTTTTGTCACAGTTTTTGTGGTCAGCTTTCGGCCGGCCCACATAGAACAGTACAATGATCCGCCATTTTATGGTGGAATATAGGACACATTCTAAGTTTTTTGATCGGATTTCGATTTTGTAATCTGACCTTTGAAGACTGCTCTGTAGACTGCAGTTCGGATATTCTATTGAGGTCTATGGGGATGATTTACAGTCAGATTTTTTGTGGATTCTAAATACTGAATCCGTATATAATTACATAGTTTGTGGGGCCGAAAAAAGACAGACGTCCATTCAGTTCAGCCTATTGTGCTATAGTGTTGATGAAGAGGAAGGCAAAACTCCCATGAGGAAGAAGCCAATTGTACTCTTTTTTAGGGCCAAATTTCCTTCCTGAATCCAATCTGGCAATCTGAGTAAATCCCTGGATCAGCGACCCTTCTCCAGAATCCTAGTCACTATAACTTGTTATACTATTACGCTCCACAAATGCATCCAGACCCTTTTTGGACTCTGTTATTGAATTCCCCATGACAAGTTCCTCTGACTGAGAATTCCATAGTCTCACTGCTCTTACAGTAAAGAATCCCTTTCTATGTTTATGCAGAAAATGTTAATGGTAATAGGAAACACAGAATAACACAAATACATTAAGCCAAAAGTGAACAAAGCTTAGCCAAATTATATTCTTATAAATATTTTAATGCGAGCTATTCTCTTTATGAAATATAATAATTTAAGGCTAACATTAAAAACATTCAAATAAACTGAGTGGCTAGTCAATGCAATAAATAGATGATAGTATAGGGTTTTGGTATTTAGCACCAGTTGCTGGGAAGCTCTTTAAGCCAATAAACAATGGAATTATACTTTAGCAGTAGGTCCTGAGTTAGACTGACCCTATGCCCTTTTGACCATTGTCCTGAATGCACACAACTCATGACCAGCTCCCAGCTTGTTCTGGTTTAACCTGTTGGAGCAAGTGCTTACAATGGTAACTAACAAGGACAAAGTAGAGGGTTAGGGTTAAGTGTCCAGTGTCAACCGTGGGTTCCTCTTCATAGGGCAGCTATAAGGTGTAGCTTTGCTTAATGTATTATGCCAGAAGAGAGGACTACATACTAAAGAATGGCAAAATAGTGTAAAAGCAATTGCGGCGCCTAGTGATCAAGTAAATTAGGGTGAATTAAACTAAAAGTTGGGAAAAAAAAAAACGAAAAAACTTAAAAATATAAAAGTTTGATAGGTGTAGGTGCTTTCTCAGGACCGGGCCCCCTAAAATCTCAATTCAGAATGTTGAGTTGCTCGCACTGGGGCACCACTTTACATTCTGTTTTATGGGTCAATGTGTTCGGCTGTACTCAGAACTCCTATACAACAGAAACCCTATCTGCTCTCCATTTTGAATGGAGATTTTCAGAGGCCCGTTCCTGAGGTATGGGTCTCAGAGGTGGGACTCACACTTATCACAATTTACATAGTTACATAGTTTGTAAGGCTGAAAAAAAGGTCCATCCAGTTCAGCCTATTGTGCTATAGTGTTGATCCAGAGGAAGGCAAAAATTCCCATGAGGTAGAAGCCAATTGTCCCCATTTTAGGGGGAAAAATTCCTTCCCGACTCCACTCAGACACTAAGATCATATGACTTGATTCAACAACCCTTCTCCAGAATCCTAGTCTCTTCTAACTTGTTATACTATTATGCTCCAGAAATGCATCAAGGACCCTTTTTGAACTCTGGCAGAGAGTTCCACAGTCTCACTGCTCTTACAGTAAAGAATAATTTTCTATGTTTATGTAGAAACCTTCTTTCTTCTAACATGTAGAGAATGCCCCCTTGTTCTAGAAACAATCATGGGTATAAATAGATCTTGGGAGAGATCTCTATATTGACCTATAATATATTTATACATATGTATTATGTCCCCCTTCATTATGTCAAACTAAATAACCCTAAGGGCTTGTTCACACGACGCTTTCCGGATACGTTTTAATATATAGCGCCGGTTGCTATATATATATATATATATATACACACAATTCACCACAGCGGCAATTCACCTCCCCAGCCACCCCCCTGCAGCATCTGTCCAGCCATCCATCCTCCTGCAGCACCTGTCCGTCCATCCATCCCCCTGCAGCTCCTCACCTGTCCAGCCGCCGCCGCTTACCACCGATCCCCTGTCCAGCCAGCCGCCGCCGCTCACCGCCGATCCCCAGTCCAGCCAGCAGCCCACTGCGCTTTTTCGCATCCGCTTTCAGGATGCAAAGCGCCGCTGATACGTACCCGGTGTGTGGAGCGCTTTTGGACAGGTGCCAAAAGCGCACCCCATTATCTCCTATGGCCTTTCACTTGCGTAAAACGCAATAAGAATTGACATGTCAATTCTTAAAGCAGATGCAAAAAGCGCAGGAGAGCCCTCAAAAGCGCATCGCCGATCTCCCGTGAGAACAGCGATGCGCTTTTGCCATTGAACTCAATGTTAATCACACTAAAAATTGTTAGATCCATTTTGCGGATCCATAAAACGGATCACAAAAACGTAGTGTGAACAAGCCCTAATCTTGCTAATCTTTCTGGGTATTGTAGTCCACCCAGTCCTTTTCTACAATGTCTTTCCTGTGCACTGGTGCCCATAACTGTACATAATATTCCATATGTGGTCTAACCAGTGACTTGTAATTTGATGGTGTATCCTATAAATATGCCATCAAAGTGCAAGATGGGAACAACGCTTTAAAGGGGTGTTCTCACCATGCTGTTTCACAGAGCCTGCTCTTCACAGCCAGCTACAGGCTCCCACTTCCTGTTCGGGCTGTGGGTGGGTCTACAGCAGTGATTGGCATATCAGGTGGGCTATTCATTGCTAAGCCTGACAGATATTGATGATGACATTAACAGCAGGGCAGAAGGCAACAAAACTCTAAACGGTTAAAGTTTGTCAGTAGGAAGCATAAAACAAGCCCCTGTGCTGCTGATAAGACACAACAGGGAGTGACTTTACCATCCCAGACAGGGTTCTACAGCCTGTAGGAGCCATGAATGGTAGTCGGGAACTAGAGAAGCTTGTGTACACAATCAAGAGATCAGAACTGCTCTAGCTCTGAAGGGAAGCAATATCATAACAGCAATGCATTTAGTAATATCCTTTGTTTACCTTTGCCTACATGTTTGAAGCTAATCATTTTTGTGAGAAAACCCCTTTAAGTGAAGTGCTCTAGTATAAATGCTAAAAAATAATATAATAAAGACAAAGAACTAAAAAATGACATCCTTAGATGTATCCACCCAATGGGAGAAAACAAGTGTAACATATATATAATATATACACCAATGGACCACAAGATATGATTGATGAGAGTTTCAGTAATGCCTGCCCCCAGAAGGAGACACTGCCAAAATGCTTATTGGGATGGTGGCATCCTTTGAGTGCCCACAATATGGGTAAGGCATTTTAAATAGGTGTGCAAATATGCATAGCCCTTTGCACACATAGCTATACGCCATGTGAATCTTGCCTAAGTTTTGCAGTATATTGTACAAGTGATCACATTCCCTAACCCCGTCTGCATGTTTACTCAGATAATTACATTACAACCAGCAGATTCTCTATACAGCAGACAGAGGCTCTGACACAGAAACAAACCTAATTCTGATGCCCAGCAACACTGCTTTTTTCTCCCCCTCCCTTCAAAGCTTCTTCCTGTGTCCTGCCATCAGATAAGAAGTGCAAACAACGCAAGCGCGGCCAGGAGCTTTCCAGATCAGCTCCTGGTCATAGCTAATGTAAACAGTCAGGAAACTAAGGGCATCTGGCACAAGCTGCAACTCTCAGAGGCTTCACTTTTTTTACTCACATACATTAAGAAAAGTGATTAAATACCCATTTTGGAGGATCCCACGTCAACATTAGATTGTGGCAAAACCCCTTTAAGGACCTTGCGTTTTTTTGGTTGACACGTTCGTTTTTCCCTCCTCCAAGAGCCATAACTTTTTTTTATTTTCCACCTACCTAGACATATGAGGGCTTTTATTTTGCAGGACAAGATGTACTTTCTAATGGTGTCTTTCAGCGCACTATAGAATATATTGGGAAACTGCAAAAAAAATTCCTAGTGGGAAAATGTGAAAAAAAACATACTCGTGCCATGTTTGCAGGGATTTTTTTTTTTTAGAGCATTCACTCTCCGGTATAAATGATGTGTTCTCTGTATTCTGAAGGTTGATACGCGTCCGGCAATACCAAACATGTAGGGTTTTCGTTATGTTTGAATATCGTAAAAAAATCCAAACATTTGCAAACCAGCAGTGGCGTCATTTTCTGCGGTCAATAACTTTTTTGTACTAACACCTTCGGACATGAGTGAGGGGGCATTTTTCACAGGCTGAAGTGTACTTTTTACTGGTACCAGTTTGGAATACATGCAACTTTCTTGATCACTTTGATTCCAATTTTAGGGGACGTGAAATGACCAAAGAAACGCAATTTTGGCATTTGGAATTTTTTTCTTCTATGGTGTTAAGTGTACAGGATAAATGATGTTATATTTTAATTGAACTTTTTCGGATGTGGCGATGCCAAATATGTGTAACATTTTTATTATTTCATTTTTTTCATTTGTAAAATGGCAATAGGGGGTGATTTAAACTTTCAATTTTTTTTTACACGTTTAAATATTTTTCTTTTCTTCTGTTACACCGTGTATAAAGCACATGACCCAAAGAAGCTCCTGTCCTCAACAATGATTTCCAGCTTCTTTCTGATGTTATATGTAAGGACGCCATCATCTGTTTCATTTGTATGCTTCATTTTCTTTAACTCTTCCCTGCCCTGCGCTGTAAATTTACGTAGCTGCGGGAAGAAAGTAGAGAGCTCACTCGCTGAGCCTGCTCCATATACAGTGGGTGGCAGTGGTTAGATACAGCTGACATCCGCCGCTAACAGCAGGGATTGAAACACTGTTCCTCTTCACACTCAGCACCCCAGCAACGAGACTGCATGGTGCAGAGAAGCTGCTAGAGCAGCCGGAAGCCTAATGAAGGCTTCCATACTTATCATGTTACTGCTCCCATAACTTCCTGCCATAAGTAGAATGTAATAGAAGCGCCATCTTGGTCCCACCTTCTACATTAGATACATTATGTAGAACAGTGTACTGTATAAGCACCCTAGTGTAGTGCCCCCTAGTGGTCAAATACCCAAAGCGGACTGCATGTAAAAGTAAGAAAAAAGTTTTAAAGGTATAAAAAAAAAAAATTATAAATTCAAAATCCCTCCATTTTGTTGTTTTACAAATAAAAAGTTGCAGGTAATCAATATTGCTGCTCCTGTAAAAGAACAATCTATTAAAATATTATTTACCTCATATACTGAATAGAGCAGAAGAAAAGAAAAATTCCAAAATGCTAAAATGCGGTACTTTGGTAATTTCATATCTGCAAAAAATTGGGCCGTGTCTGCACAGCATAGTGTAAAATATTGGTTGGATTCTAATTAGAATCGGACTAGTATTTTACAGTCAGCTTTCGTTTTCTGTCCCGTAATTATCGCGGCTTTCGGATATCACCCCTCCCCCCTTTATAACAGAACTGTTATCTACCGTTTTTCAACGGATTAAAGAACCTATTTTGAAATCCGACCTTAGAAAATCAGGGCTGTGTAGACAACAGCTTGGATTTTCTATTGCAGTCTATGGGGATGGTTGACCATTGGGTTTTTGCATATTCTAAATACTGAATACACTTTAAAATCCGACTGTAGACAGTGCTGTGGAGACATAGCCTTAGGATAAAAATAGATTAAAAAAAAAAAAAATCAAATGTATCCAAAATGGTACCAATAAAAACAACAATTCAGCCAGCAAAAGATGGGTCCTCATTCAGGTCCATATATTGAAAAATAAAAAATAAAATGGTTTTATTTTAAAGTACTAAAACACAAAAAAAACCTCAACAAATTTGGTATAATCGGAATCACAGCGGCCTGTAGTACACAGAAAGCATGTCATTTATACCGAATTCCATAAATGCTAAACCACCGCAAAAATGGCACAATTGTGTTTTTTCATGTTCCACCACATATACAATTTTTTGGGGGTTTCCCAGTATATTATATGGCACAACTATTGACATCATTAAAAAGTACATTTTGTCCCGCAAAAAACAAGTCCTCATACAACTATGAAGACGAAAAAACAAAAAAAAATAATAATATGGCTCCTAGAAGACAGGGAGGAGAAAATGAAAACCAAAAATCTGAAAAAGTTCTGTGTCATTAAGGGGTCACTATTAATTCTGACCTATGTTATGGTTTTGGAACCAGTTTTCCATAGAGTTATGGTTTCAACATACAATGGTCATCCTGGAACCAATTAATAATATATTTTGAGGACTACTTTATATGGTACATTAAATGGAACCATTAAAAAATACAACTTGTCCGACCATCAAATGAGTAGGATGACAAAAATAAAAAGCTATAGCTCTTAGAAGGCGTGGATGAAAAAATACTGTTGCATTAGGAACAGATTACCCAAGTCTACAACAATACTCACTTTCTTCTTAGCCCTGCTTGCCACGTGACTACATACTTGTGGTTCAGCAGCTACATGTGCGAGTCATGCTTTGTTAAACCATTACTCATAGCTAATATCCAAAATTCCTTTTTGGCAAAAAAAGTTTACTACAACATCTGTAAAACCCGCTCAAAAGACAAGAGGACACTCCCTTCATCTAGAGAAAAAAGGATTCAATATCCAGAGGAGAAATGCCCTCTTTACCATGATAACTGTGAATCTGTAGAATAGCCACCTCAGGAGCTGGTCACAGCTGGAATAGGTGAGGGTTTCATGAAAGGCTTAGATAACTACTTACAACTAAATAATATTAATATTTACAGTGGGGGAAAAAAGTATTTAGTCAGCCACCAATTGTGCAAGTTCTCCCTCTTAAAAATATGGGAGAGGCCTGTAATTGACATCATAGGTAGACCTCAACTATGAGAGACAAAATGAGAACACAAATCCCAAAAATTGTTTGATTTGGAAAGAATTTATTTACAAATTATGGTGGAAAATAAGTAATTGGTCAATAACAAAAATCCATCTCAATACTTTGTTATGTATCCTTTGTTGGCAAACATTTTCTGTAAGTCTTCACAGGGTTGGCACACACTGTTGTTGGTATGTTGGCCCATTCCTCCATGCAGATCTCCTCTAGAGCAGTGATGTTTTGAGGCTGTCACTGGGCAACACGGACTTTCAACTCCTTGCAAAGGTTTTCTATGGGGTTGAGATCTGGAGACTGGCTAGGCCACTCTAGGACCTTGAAATGCTTCTTATGAAGCCATTCCTTCGTTGCCCTGGTGGTGTGCTTGGGAACATTGTAATGCTGAAAGACCCAGCCACGTTTCATCTTCAATGCCGTTGCTGATGGAAGGAGGTTTGCACTCAAAATCTCATGATACAGTACATGGCCCCATTCATTCTTTCATGTACACCAGTGTTTCTCAACTCCAGTCCTCATGACCCACCAACAGGTCAAGCTTTCAGGATTTCCTCAGTATTGCACAGGTGATAATTATTGTCAGTGCATTCTGTGGGAAATTCTGAAAACAGGACCTGTTGGTAGGTCTTGAGGACTGGAGTTGAGAAACACTGATGTACACGGATCAGTCGTCCTGGTGCCTTTGCAGAGAAACAGCTCCAATGCATGATGTTGCCACCCCCATGCTTCACAGTAGGTATAGTGTTCTTTGGATGCAACTCAGCATTCTCTCTCCTCCAAACATGACAAGTTGTGTTTCTACCAGACAGTTCTACTTTGGTTTCATCTGACCATATGACATTCTCCCAATACTCTTCTGGAGCATCCAAATGCTCTCTAGGCAAACTTCAGATGGTCCCGGACATGTTCTGGCTTAAGCAGGGGGACACGGCTGGCACTGCAGGATCTGAGTCCCTGGCTGTGTAGTGTGTTACTGATGGTAGCCTTTGTTACGTTGGTCCCAGCTCTCTGCAGGTCATTCACTAGGTCCCCCGTGTGGTTCTGGGATTTTTGCTCACCATTATTGTGATCATTTTGACCCCATGGGGTGAGATCTTGCGTGGAGCTCCAGATGGAGGGAGATTATCAGTGGTCTTGTATGTCTTCCATTTTCTAATTATTGCTGCCACAGTTGATTTCAGTCTTCCCAGCCTTTTGTTTCTGGTGTCCTTCAACAGCTCTTTGGTCTTAACCATAGTGGAGTTTGGAGTGTGACTGTTTGAGGTTGTGGACAGGTGTCTTTTATACTGATAAGTTCAAACAGGTGTCATTACTGCAGGTAATGAGTGGAGGACAGATGAGCCTCTAAAAGAAGAAGTTACAGGTCTATGAGAGCCAGAAATCTTGCTTGTTTGTGACCAAATACTTATTTTCCACCATAATTTGCAAATAAATTCTTTCCAAATCAGACAATGTGATTTCCTGGATTTGTTTTCTCATTTTGTCTCTCATAGTTGAGGTCTACCTATGATGTCCATTACAGGCCTCTCTCATCTTTTTAAGTGGGAGAAGTTGCACAACTGGTGGCTGACTAAATACTTCTTTTCCCCACTGTATATAGACGTATAAAATATCTAGATCCAGTCTGATGGCAACTTTGGGATCAGGAATGAAGTCTTCCTTTTGAGCAGATTGAAACATATAAGGCAAGAACCAAAGTCTTATCAGTAAGGGCTAGTTCACACGTCATTTTTGGATTCGATTTTGGATCCGAAAATCGGATCCAAAATTGCTACAGCAATCGGATGCAAAATAAATCCAACATGGATCCCACAGGCAGCTGCGTGTTTGGATACGTGTTGGATGCAGCAGGAGCGCACCCTATATTTTAAAATAGGGTTCCTGCTGCGTCTTCCTGATCAAGAATTGCCATGTCAATTCTTGCAACAGATCCGAAAGACGGAGTGAGACACGCATCAGCGATCACTCGTGTGAACACCGATGTGCACTTCTAATAAAAAGCAATGTAAGTCACATGCTATTTATCAGATACGTGTTTGGGGCCCCTTTGGGGTGAAGTATCCCAAAAACCGCAGCTCAAAAAGGTAGTAACATAACAAAAACAATGTGTAATCATTATTAGATACGTGTTTGGGTCCGTTTGGGGTCCGACAGACGGATCCAAACATGTATCGAAAAGCGTATGTTACACGGAGTAAAACACGCCGTGTGAACAGCTCCTAAGGGAAACAAAGCTAGAAAATTCCCTCTCCCCCTCCCCTTATTCACATCTTTCCCCACCCGCAGTTGAAATTGATGGACATATGTCTGTTTTCAACCATACTAACTATGATGGCATGTTCATACAGCGTATTGCAGACGTATAGCAGCGAGTACTACTATACGACTGCAGTTTCAGTACGTGCTAGGCAGCACATACTTCTGAAGTGCTCCCACTGACATTCACTTTCCCCAGCACGCAATGAGAGCTATGAATTACTGTATTTGCGCTGCAAACATGGCCACGCCGTCTAAATGAATGAGAAATGGTGCCTCGTACCATTCCTCCCTCCGATCTGCGCCCCCGCAATTTTGTTCTGTTTGGCACACATGGCAGCTGGAAGCCACGTGAAGGCTTCCATCACTGCCATGCTTTTTTGTTTTTCTACTTCCTGCCTCAGGCAAGAAGTAGTAAAAACACCATCTTTTATACCCTAATGCACTAGGCTGTATATACGATCGCACTCCCTAGTGGAGAAGTACCCTAGGGGGATTCAAAATTAAAGTAAAAAAAAAAAAATGAAAGGTTCAAATCACTCCCCTTTCGCCATTTTGCAAATAAAAGAATAGAATAATAAAAACGGCACACAAATTTGGTATCACCGCGTCCAAAAAGTCAGCTCTATTAAAATATATCATCATTTATCTCGTATGCTGAGCATCACGTAAGAAAAATAATTCCAAACACCAAAAATTCATTTTTTTTTGGGTCATTTTATGTACTCTAAGAATTGGAATAAAATTGATCAAAAAAGTCGCATGTATTCCAAACTGGTACCAATAAAAAGTACACTTCAGCCCGCCAAAACTGCACCCTCACTCAATCTATAGGTGTTAGTACAAAAAAGATATTGCTCGCAGAAAATGGCGGCGCAGTGCAAATTTAAAACATCGGATTTTTTTTTACGATATCAAAACATAAAGAAAACTCTACATGTTTGGTATTTCCGGATGCGTATGAACCTGCAGAATACAGAGAACACGTCATTTATACCAGAGAGTGAACGCCCTAAAAAAGTTTTCCAGTATATTCTACAGTCAAGTGAAAAGAAAGTACATCTTGTCCCGCAAAATAAAGCCCTCATGTGTCTAAGTAGGTGGAAAAATAAAAAAGTTATGGCTCTTGGAAAGCGAGGAGGAGAAAACGGACGTGTGAACCACAAAAAAAGCAAGGTCGTTAAGGGGTTAAAGCGGATCCACATGCAAAACCAATAGGCGTGAATTGGACTCTGACTGATTTTATTCCGGATTCTTCTACAAACTCAATAGGAGAAGGCAAAATCTGCAGCAAATCCATGACATAATCTGCATTAGTGGCTAAAGGTTTTAAAGTGTGGCATTCTCTGCAGAAATGCTGTGGATTTTGCAGCTGATCTCCCTTGCATAAATGTGCCCTAATAAATGCTGATTTTGCTCTATATTGGTTGCTTATCTGCAGGCAAAATCTGCAGCAGAAATTATCTACATCTTGCCCCGCCTATGGTTCCATAATTTCGCTGCTATAAAAGCAATGCCAAAAATACACATTCTATTTTAAATGAAAAGTACCTACAAAATAATTATATCCAACATGCAATTGTATTTAAAACTGTCTGTATGCTGGGCAGTGCCTCAACACAGTAATAAAAAATCCATGTAATTTACCCAAGCTGAATTCTACTGTCCCATCAGGACTTGTTCCTGCCAGACGAGAACTGCTACTCTAAAACATTGCTGGTAAGCCCATGTTGACAGCAGGATTTACCTAGTGTATATACACTACCGGTCAAAACATGAAAATAATATGAATTGTTAACCTCAAAGGCAATAATACTCTGATTTTTTAAAGGGGTTGTCTCGCTACAAAGAATAGCTTTCAAATTGTAGGGAACACAAAATAAAGACATTTTCCAAATATATTGCTTTGTTCCTCTGTTTTCCCTAAGGAGATACAAGTGAATTTATGACCTCCCTGGCTATTTCAGTTCCCTCAGTAACCAACCTGTAAACAATTCTCCCCCTGCTGTTTGTTCAATGAGATAACAGTGAGTGACTTGGAGTGTCCTGTGCTGCTGAGCAGTAAAAAGCTTGATTTATGTAAAATAAACAGCACTGTAATTAGGGCTTTTGTTTTGGGGATCAGATAAGAAGTCCTGTTAGTAGTTTGAGAAGCTAATCTGATCTAATTAGCAACTGAAAGCACAGCACAGAGCTGTACAAGCAAGGAGCTTATGCAAATTAGTCAGTCTGAACCAGGAAGTGACAGAGTTTTTCATTCATGCATTCTCTGAAACTCTGAAGGGAGACAACTCCTTTAAGGGCTTGTCTCACCTTCCTGGTCAAGCTGTCTGTAATTAGCATATGAGCTCTGTGGATTCACTCCGTGTATTCAACTCCATATATTCAGACCTCTGCTAATTAGTTTAGATTAGCTCAGAAGCTTCTCTGAAACTGCTAGCAGGAGATTTATCTACAGCGAACAGTACTAATTACTGTTTTTTTGTGTGAAAGATCAGATAACACAAGCTCTCACTCTGGCTGGGACCTGTGTGATGATGTTACTCCCTGCTATCAGTTAGAACAAACAGCAGGGGGAGAGCGAATAAACAGGTCCGTCACTTGGGGAACCAAATAGAGCCAGGAAGGTGATAAAATCACTTGTAGCTCCTTAACAAGAAAAGATGAACAAAGCAATATATTTGGAAAATGTCTTCATTTAGTGTTCCCTACATTTTGAAAGCTATTCTTTGTAGCGAGACAACCCCTTTAACCAAATGGCTTTTTTAAGTAAAACATTAAGGACTGCTGTTCTGCAGCCCAGAAAGCATATTAGACTAGGTTCACACGTTCAGCTTTTCAGATGCAGTTTTTGAAGCCAGAACCAGGAATACATTTAAAACAAGGAGAAGTCTCAGTCTTTCATAGTTTGTGTACTTCAATTATCATCCATTCCTGGTTTTGGCTTCGGAAACTGCATCTATGAACCTACCCTTAAAGAGGTTTTCTGGCTACAAAGATCATATCTCTAATGATGGGGACAGTAAAAAAAAAAAGCAGTTTTGCAATTGATTTGCATTACCTAAGTCACTTAGTATAGCATATCTTTGCTAATCTGTGCATCTATAGCTATTTCTGCAGCTGCTGGTCAGGACACGCCCCCTGAAATTTCATTCATCCTGTTCAGACACGGGACAGGAAACACCCTCTGCACTGTGATTGGCTGCCTGTACTCTGTGCTTACTACCCTCTGAGCTGTTGAAATTTGAAAGGAACGACTGTGATGATTGCGGGTGGATGATGAAGGCTGTCTCAGCTTCTCTCTATGCAAAGGATCTGGGCAATTACTGAGTCCCCCCCACCCTATAACACAGCCTTATACAGTCTGCTGCCTAAGGCTGTGCAGGTGTTCTGGTTACAAGTAGCCTGTCGAGCCGGGAGCTGACAGCACTGCAGACATGAGAAGCATGCAGGAGGCTGCAGAGCTGTCATCTCCAAACATCCTTTCCTTTGTACTGCACACACAGAATGATGATGTCACAACTCTTCAGTGAGGGGAGAAACGCCTCCTGGCAGGAGATACACGCCTCCTGAAAGAAGAGACTTGCCCTTGGATTTGAAGCTGTAACAGAAAGATACCAAATATGTGTGACTTTTTTATTTTTTATTTGCAAAATGGCAAAAGGGAGGTGATTTCAACTATTAATATTTTTGACACATTTAAAACATTTTTTTTTTTTTACTTTATCTTTGAGTCCCCCTAGGGCACTTCACCACTAGGTTGCGATATCATTTATACAGCCAAATGCATTGTATATACTGTACAATGCATTAGGGTGTACAAAGATTGCGGTTTTACTACTTCCTGCCTGGGGCAGGAAGTTGTAAAACAGCAAACATGGCGGCGATGGAAGCCTTCACAAGGCTTCCAGCTGCCATGTTAACCAATCAGAACACAGTGATCTCGCTGCTGATGTTCCAACCAGAGTGAGAAACGGTGTGTGGCACCATTTTTCACTGATTTAGACACTGTGGCCATCTAAGCCGCGGCGTCTAAGGTGTTAAACAGTGTGGGATAGTGGCGGCTCCAGCCCGCACTGTATCCGCCGAGTGTTAGCTGCACTTCTCAGCTAACACCCGGCAGCTATGTAGCGGGATCCCACTACAAAGCCCCTTACCGGCATCAGGACGTACTCATACGTCATATGTCGGTAAGGGGTTAAAATGACCCTGTGGGACATACCCTTAGGCCTCGTCCACACGGCTTGTTTCGGAACGGATTTGCCGCCGTAGTTATGATCGTAAATCCGTTCCGAAATCAGTCTGAAGTAAGTTGCAAGCCATTTAATATTGGTTTTAATGGGAAATACGTGTCGACGACATGCATTTCCGTGCCGTATTGCCGCCGCGGATTTGCAACTGCAAAACGGTGGAAAAACAATGTGCATGTCAATTATTGGGCCGGATTTCGCGATGGATTTACACCATATAATGAATGGGGATTGTAAATCCGTCGCAAAATACGTGCCACACTAAGTGACACTTATTTCCAACTGATTTCGGAACGGATTTACGATCGGCAATCCGACGTAAATATGTTCTGAAATAAGCCGTGTGAACATAGCCTTATATGTGTAGGTCTGTCCTACAGAGAAACTGCCAAGAAAGCCAAGGTGGCCGCCAGGTCAATTTCCTATACCATCAAAAGGCACTTGAATAATTTGAAGAAACTCTTACAGGAAGGTGTCTGACAGGACAAAACCTACTACAAATTCAACAGTTTGCATGATCGGCGTCTCATCACAGCTCAAAATTTTCGAGCACAGTTTAATCCAGCAAAAAATAAACCAGTTTTAATTTCAACAGTGAAATGAAGACTTCTATCTACAGGTTGCGTAAGAAAGACACTGATGGTAAAACCGAAAAAAAGAGACCTGCCTGGGCCAAGCAGCACCACCAGTAGACTAGTGAAGAGTGGAAGAAGTCCTTATGGACTTATCAATCAAAATGTGACATCTTTCGTACCACACACAGGTGTTTTTTTTACACAGCGGATGGTTCATACATGTGTGACATCAGTGAAACATGGAGGAGGAAGCGTGATGGTCTGGGGCTATTGTGCTGGATATAGAGCAACTTGCCCAGGAAGACTGGCACACTGGACAAAATGGGCTACCGCTGCATTTTGATGCACCCTGCAGTACCTACTGCTGTATGCCCAGTTATAGAGAGTTTTCATATTACAGCAAAACAATGATCCAAAACTTCCTTTTAGGTGATGTCACAATTACCTATGAAGACAAAAAAAAATCTCACAGGCCTCAAATAATGAAATGGCCTGTACAGTGTCTTGACTTAAAGGGGTTTTCTCCCCACGCTATTTCACTGAGTTTTAGCAGTTTTGCACTTAATCTGTCTCCTCAGGCTGTGGGAGGTTCTACAGCAGCGATTAGTTTAAGTTCATTTATAAATTACTACAGAATTAAAAAAAAAAAAAAAAATTCCATTTTTTTTTACGCCGTTCACATTTCACACTTAACTTGTTAACTAATTCTACAGGTTATTACGGTCAAGTGGATACCGAATATGTGTAGTTTTGTGTGTGTAATGTATGCACCATTATTTTTTATTTTATTATTTAATTTTTTTTCTACATTTTTTACTAAATCCCATGAAGGGATAACAGTGTAACATTTTTACATTATTTTTGCACTTAATAATGTGTAAGCATATTCATATATGCTAATACGTTATAATCTGTGTCAGTTTGACACAGGCAGCGATCAGGACAGCACACAGTCTGCCCTGATCGCTGGCTTCTTACACAGAAAGGCCTGGGGCTACTCTGGGTCCCCAGGGCTGACTCTGCAGCCGTTCCCTGGCCTCGGTTGGGTCACCGGGTGTCCCGATCACCCGACAGAGCAGGGGAAAGCCCTTTGAAAACTCTGCAGTCACGAACTGTGGCAATCAAAGGGTTAAGCGCCGGGGAGTGGGCGTTAAACTCCAAAAACCTTGTTTGGGATGAACTTGATAGAAGAGTGAAAGTAAAGAAACCTACAAGTGCAGCACATTTATGGGAAGTGTTGCAACAATGTTGGGAAGACATTTTTGAATGTAACTGTAGAAATAATGCTTTGATTGTGTAAAGCTGTTATATAAACTAGAGGTGGAAACTCTGAAGAGCCAAAAACCTAGATTAAATCTGTTAACGTTAATCTATTATTTTATTCATCTTAACTTGCTGATTCAGTCTTTTCTTTCAAAACTGAAAAAATCAAGTTCTAAAATTTTTGACCAGTAGTCTATAGTGTTACAGAGTGTCTTTATACTACACACGAGAACCATCCAAACCATACCTACGTAGTCATGCTACATCATACATACAAATGTGGCAATCAATACACAGCCACGTGTGTGATATGTATTTCATCACACTACCATACACTCACTGTGTGCAATGGAAACCGCGAGACTGCAATTAAAGGGGTTGTCTCACTACAAGAATATTAAAGATCTTGCAAAAACAAGTCACTTTGCAATATATGTCCCTTAACAGGGTCTGAGATATCCCCTCTTGTATGGGCTGCATCAGCTCCTCAGGTCGCTATAGCTACAGACCTGTTTGATCTCTCATGATAGCCTGCCAGCACTGGTTGCTATAGCTACAGACCTGGCTTCTACTGCAGCCTAGTGGAAGACAGTAAACACGCCCCTGAATTCAAAATGAAACCAAGAAAACAGGACGGAGATAAGATGAATCAATGTAGTGAGACAATCCATTTAAGTCACTGGCATATACAGTCACTGCTAAAAACTTACTTGTCTTGGGCAAACATGAATTTTAACATCAATGAAGCCAAGATAAACATGCACAACATAAAAATCTAATGAGGCAAGATGTTCTTTGTAGAACGCTGCGCCACTAGCAGCTGTTACCGTATAGACCAGCACTATACAGAATCAGGGTGTCATTTACAGGTATGACACCCTAGGCACCATTTATATAGAACCCCCTATAGTAATGAATACATTTCCAGGCTTACTTCCATTGCTTACCTGATTTCTCCAGTTTTTCCATGGCATATAGGCTTAAATTTAGCGCTGGTTTAGTGTCGTTATAAGGTGGAAGCTACAAGGTTTGTCATTGTACTGTTATCAGGAATGAAGAGACAAACATGAAGATGATGTGTCAGTGGGAGATAACCACAGACTTTCGTCAGCCCTCACACTGCCACCTCCGACTTGCATTTTACTATCTTAGACTCTTTTCACACTGCGTTTAGTAGAGCGCTTTTACTATACGCATTCCTATAACAGTATCTCTACTGACCCCCACAACTCAAAAGAGGACAAAATAAAAAGGGGTCATTTTGGTCACTCTTTGGGTGGTATATGAGGGCTTTTCTCACTACACTACTATGTTACCCCATGAACGGACAGAGTTCACTTCCTTATCAAACTAATTATCTCTAACAATATAAGCTTCAGTTTACTGATACAGCTCAGCTCCTCTATCATATAACCCTATATATCACAGAGCTCAGCTTACCTCCACTATCACATAACCCTATATATTACAGAGTTCAGCTTCTCTCCTCTATCATATAACCCTATATATGATATATATCTCTAACAATATAAGCTTCTGTTTACTGATACAGCTCAGCTCCTCTCCACTATCATATAACCCTATATATCACAGAGCTCAGCTTCTCTCCCTCTATCATATAACTCTATATATCACAGAGCTCAGCTTCTCTCCTCTATCATATAACCCTATATATCACAGAGCTCAGCTTCTCTCCTCTATCATATAACCCTATATATCACAGAGCTCAGCTTCTCTCCCTCTATCACAAAAACCCTATATATCACAGAGCTCAGCTTCTCTCTCTCTATCATATAACCTTATATATCACAGAACTCAGCTTCTCTCCTACATCATATAACCCTACATAACAGAGCTCAGCTCCTCTCTATCATATAACCCTAATATACACAAAAGCTCAGTTTCTCTCCCTCTATCATATAACCCTATATATCACAGAGCCCCAGCTTTCTCCCTCTTTCATATAACCATATTTATCACAAAGCTCAGCTCCTCTCCCTCTTTCATATAACCCTATATATCACAGAGTTCAGCTTCTGTCCCTCTATCATCTAACCCTATAAAATCACAGAGCTCAGCTTCTCTCCTCTATCATCTAACCCTATATATCCCAGAGCTCAGCTTCTCTCCCTCTATCATATAATCCTATAAAACCACAGAGCTCGCTTCTCTCATCTATCATATAACCCATATATCACAGAGCTCAACTTCTTCCCTCTATCACAACCCTATATATCACAGAGCTCAGCTTCTCTCCCTCTATCATAAAACCCTATTATCACATATCTATCTTCTCTCCCTCTATCATTAATCCTATATATCCACAGAGCTCAGCTTCACTCCCTCAATCATATAACCCAATATATCACAGAACACAGCTCCTCTCGTCTATCATATAACCCTATATATCACAGAGCTCAGCTTCTCTCCCTGTCATATAACCCTATATATCACAGAACTCAAGCTTCCTCCTCTATCATATAATCCTATATTTCACAGAGTTCAGCTTTTCTCCCTCTATCACATAACCCTATATATCACAGAGCTCAGCTTCTCTTCTCTATCATATAACCCTATATTTCAAAGAGCTCAGCTTCTCTTATCTATCATATAACCCTATATATCACAGAGCTCAACTTCTCTCCTACATCATATAACCCTATATATCACAGAGCTCAGCTCCTCTATCATATAATCCTATAGTTCACAGAGTTCAGCTTTTCTCCCTCTATCATACAACCCTATATATCCCAGTCCGTTTAATAGAAATACAAAATGCCATGTGGAAAGGGGATGTCACATGAATAAATATTAATTTCCTCTATTCAATCAGGCAAAATATTACAAGCTTGTAATTGCAATAAAACAAAAATGCTGTTACATTCTTGTCAATATGTTTAATGGGCTCCCTCTCAATATGTCCACCTAATGTGCCAGTGGTCACACATGCTCAGTAGCTCAGTGACCATGGATCCCCTTATACATAGATGTCAGAGTGATTCTTACCATTGTGCTAAACAGCTAAGGAGTGGGCCACTAAAGCAGCTTATTCGCTCTGCTACCTGACAAATTTAGCAAACATTCTGAAGACATATAGGGCGACATGAATGATTTTTGGCATTAAGATGCCAATTTTCACGCGCATTATAATAGAGTAGAATGCGCCTGATTAACGAACCTGTGCTACTGCGGTTCATAACTCAGGCGCATTATAGCACATAAACGTCAATTCTGGTTCAGGTAAACCACTTTGAAAGTGCTCTACCTGTTCCAGCAGTAATGCGCCTAGAATTGCCGTAACGAAGCTATAAATCTATAGCTTCATGCGGTCCTAGTGCGCCCCGTCTCCCGCACGCCCCCCGAAATCAGGAAAATTACAAAATGCCGCAGCCTCTATGTAATGCACCTGATATTTACACACAGACGATTTTAAACTACAGCGAACGGGGCTGCGCTAAATGTCGGGCTGAAAAGACGCCAGACTTCTGCCACAGCCCCGTTCATACATGCCGCCCATAGTGAGCACCGTAAGCCCCGGTTCACACGGCTTATTCAAGCCGGAATTGCCAGCCGGATTGCGCTCGCAATTTCGGCTTGAATAAGGGGCGGGGGCGCTGCCCGCCGGCCCCATAGACATGCATTATCCACGGTGCGTATTGCGCCTGGATAATGTGCATGTCAGTTTCTCCCCGCCCGGTTGATTCGCCGAGCGGGGAGGAGCGACGGAATCCACTGTTCTCTATGAGAGCAGTGGATTACCATAATTACTGAGACGGATTGGCGCCGTACTGCAGCGCAAATCCGGCGCGCAGTACGGCGCCAATCCGCGGCAAAATAAGCCGTGTGAACGAGGCCTAATAATAACTTGTAATATGAATTCTACAGGTTAAGTGTGAAATGTGATTGGTGTAACAAAAAAAATAAAATAAATCAATTTGAAACAAGTATGCACAACATTTGATTTTTTTCAATGATTCCAATGTTTCTCCAACAGAGAAATGTAATAATTAATCGCTGGCCGATCTCTTTAAAGGAGTTGTCCAGGGAAATCATTTTTATTTTATAAAGTATCAGCATAGGAAGTTTAAAAACAAAATATTACTCACCTTCCTAATCTCCCGCAGCCCGGAAAGCCGTGAACAGTGGGGATCATTAGTGACGGTAAGGGATTGGGAAAGCGAGTAATGCTTTATTTTTCATTTTTTAACCAACTGACCTCCCATATAAAAGAAATATTCTTCAAGTCAACCCCTTTAAATGGGTGTTCCCCGCTTATACATTTATGACATAGCAATAAGATATGCCATAAATGTTTGATAGGTGTGGGTCCCACCTCTCTTGAAAACAGCCCCCAGAAGTCTTCATGCAGAACTTAAAAAAAGTTTGCTTTCCTGTAATGGGAGTTCTAAGAACATCCAGACATCCCGCTCGGCAGAAGGCGGAACTCCCATAGAACAGAATGAGTATTGAGACGCCATAAGTGTCTGAGATGTGAAGACGAATGTACTTGATGCCACCATTCAGTTTTGGATAACCATTTTTTGCCCTATCTTTACAATACTGTAAAATAGAGGGCTCGCACCTTGTGGGTTCTTTGGGGTTTTTTTTAAAACACATTTTTTATTAATTTTCCAAAAGCATAAAATCACAGAAACGCTTAATCGATACGGTGATATCAACGTCTTACATCGGCTACACGCACTTACATTTCAGTGCAGGAAAGGGTTCTGAAAACAGCCATCCCATATAATGTAGCAAAAACATAGTTTGAACAGTAACAAAACAGTCCCCCGCGTACATTGCCACTCCTCGCCTCCTTCTGGAATTCACATCAAGATACAATGGTTTAGGGCATCTCAATGGCAGCATGCGTCAGCCCAAAGGTTCTATTGCCATGTAAGATGCCTGAAGATACCCCCTCATTACTCTCCGCCACCCTATCCCCCCATGGTCCAGGTCCCAGACATCACCGAGAGACAAGGACCTCTACCCCAAGTATGTTATTTTCTTGCGGCAATCATCTTTTAGCAGCGACATTACTGCGATCGAGCTGCCCTCCGTATAATGGAGACCGAAATGTGATTGTCAATACGGCTCTTGCACCCAATCACCTTAAAGGGGTTGTCTCTCTACAAAGAATAGCTTTCAAATTGTAGGGAACACAAAATAAAGACATTTTCCAAATATATTGCTTTGTTCCTCTGTTTTCCCCCAAGGAGATACAAGTGAATTTGTGAACTCCCTGGCTATTTCAGTTCCCTCAGTAACTGACCTGTAAACAATTCTCCCCCTGCTGTTTGTTCTATGAGATTGCAGTGAGTGACATCATCACACAGGTCAAGGCAGTGTCTGTGCTGCTGAGCAGTAAAAAGCTTGATTTATGTAAAATAAACAGAACTGTAATTAGGGCTTTTGTTTTGGGGATCAGATAGAGCCTTCTGAGAGCAGTTTGAAAAGCTTCTTAGCTAATCTGATCTAATTAGCAACTGAAAGCACGGAGCTGTATGCAAATGAGTCAGTCTGAACCAGGAAGTGGAAGTGACAGAGTATTTCATTCATGCATTCTGTGAAACTCTGTAGGGAGACAACTCCTTTAACTACTGTGGCAACCTCCCCCTATCTGAGATAACTTGTAAAAAAGTTTTCGGCTGTAGCTCACCTCCAAATGTAGTTTGACACACACCCGTATCACTGGTGTTCAGCGTCTCAGCTTTCCTTTCTGCACGGACCGCTATAATCCACGACCTTGGGACACTTCAAATGCACATAGATGCGGAAAACAAAACGAATAGCAGAAATCAAGTTTTGTTTTCCGCATCTATGTCTGAGATACCTTCCCCGTCACAAGATAGCCTATCCTAACCTCACCGAGGAGGTGATTAAACTAGAGGGTACTAGGCCAATTTGGATCAGTGTATAACTAAAGGAGGCCCTCACACATACCCCCTATACCAACTCCCAAGCCCCTCTCTGAATGCTGCCATTCCATGACTCAAACAATCACCGGTTTCTACTTCATAGATTCCGCATGTCCGAGGACAACACTTTTAACCAAATTATAAAACAAACGACAAAAATTACACATGCATATAACATGAAACCATGGGAGAGATGGCGCCCACCGACTAGGACGCACGACCATTAATGTCCCTTTATGTAGCGGACGAGAGTCGCTTTCAGAACCGAAGGGGTGCCACCTCAGGAGACCTTAAAACATGAGTGTGTGAGGCCATGGGGGTCAACCATTCAGAGGCACTCCTCGCGTCTATGAGGCTAACCTTTCTCCCTAGAACTCAATCTCTATCCCTATTTATCCGGAAATATTTTCTGTGCGAGAAGATGTTCCAGGTTTGACCTTAAAGGAGTTGTCTCACTACAAGGATTGTTTTTCATATTAAAGATCTTGCAAAAACAAGTCCTTGCAATATGTCCATTAACAGTGTTTCCCACCTATTCCTAGGGTATCCACTCTTGTATGAGCTTTCATCAGCTTTCCTTAGGTCGCTATTAGCTACAGACCTGTTTGATCTATCCTGATTTGGCTGCCAGCACTGGTTGCAAAAGCTACAGACCTGGCTTTCTACTGCAGCCTAGTGGAAGCCAGTAAACACACCCTGAATTCAAAGGGAAACCAAGAAAACAGGACTGAAGTAAGATGAATCAATGTAGTGAGACAACCCCTTTAAGCCTTCCTAATGTGCCTGTAAGATCCGCTATTAAGTACCAGCTGGATACAAAGGGTTCCATTACTTGGGAAATCTCCGAGTCAGATAGAAACTCCATCATAAACGGTTGCCATCTTGGGAAAAATCTGTCAGACTGCGAGTCCGTCATTCTTTCTGTTTTTATCTTTTCTAAGAGCATGTATTTCTTGACATGATTAAGCACCATGTCAAGGGAAGCCATGGTAGCATCCAGCCACTTCTCCAGGATACATCTTTTAACCCCCAACAAGAACACATGGACAAGAGAAGATTCTGCCCCAAAGGATGGTAAGCAATGAAACAACAAAGCCTGTGGCTTGAGGTCCAGATCTATTCTGTCTATTTTGCATAGCAAAACCAGTCCTTGTGTTTACTTCTCCCTATGATTAGATCACTAGGGGTTTCAGATAACAGTTTACTAAATAACTTGTCTATTGTTGGACTGTGGAATATATCATTTTAGATAATCACATAAGTTAAAGGGGTTGTATCATCTCATTAAATGGTCTTCAGAATAAGGGGACAGTGAAAACAAACAACTTTGCAATTGGATGTCATTAGCAAAGCTCTCTTGTTCTCACAGTGTCCCTTATCTCCGTTTTGTATAAACACTGTTCCCCAGTGCTGGTCAGATTCCTCCTCCTTTCATTTAATTGGCTGACGGCTCTACTAATTTACATTCTGTTCGGCCCCCGGTCGTATTCACAGGAGCGCGCATTCCTGCCTCTCTCACTCAGAATAAGGGGCCGGCAACAATTTCACTCTGTACAGCCACTAGCTCCTTATTGACACTGAAGCTGCTTCTACAATCAGAAAACAGCAGAATTGTGCCTCGGTGCCCAATGCTCCTGCATAGAAGGGAGACAGATCTGTGCTCTGGATGAGTTCATAGAAGACTCGATTCAACTGTAACAAACCTCCAGCTGTGAGAGGAGAAGAGATCAGTGCTCTGAGTTCATAGAAGGCTGTCTTAACTGAATGCAGGCCTGTGATATGTAAACAGCTCTTACAAAATAAGACTGCATAGGGAGAGGACAGTGATGTGGACTCAGAAGAGGGGGGGACGACACACTGACTTGGGATCGAGCATGAACAGTGAAGGGGGAGGATGATGTCACCCCCCTTCAGTTAAAGGGGTTTTATCATTCATTAAATGGTCTCAGAATAAGGGGACAGTGAAAACAAGCAACTTTGCAATTAGATGTCATTAGCAAAGCTGTCTTGTATTCACAGTATTCCTTATCTTGTGTTTTTGTTTACACTGATATCCAGTCCTGGTCGGATCTCTCAGAATCCCTCCTCCTTGCATTTCACTAGCTGAAAGCTCATTTACATTCTGTACAGCCCCCGGTCGAATTCACAGAGCTGTGTCTCTCACTCAGAGTAAGGGACCGGCACATTTTCCCTTTATACAGCCAGAAGAAACAGAATTACACTGGGCTTACACAATCAGGAAATAGCACAATTTGTGTCGATCCCTGCCTGACTCAGAGTTAGGGGCCGTAGTATTTTCTCTCTCCACACCCAGCAGAAACAGACTGCAACAGATTCTACAATGAGAAAACATAACAGTTTCGTCCCGGTGCCTAACTCTCCTGCATAGAAGCGAGATCTGTGCCCTTCATAGAGCATCTCCAGCTGTGAGAGGAGAAGAGTTCAGTTGCTCAGTCTAGATTGAATGCAGCCTGTGGTATGTATACAGCTCTTACAAAATAAGACTGCATAGGGAAAGACACAGTGACATGTAGACTCGAGAGGGGGGGGGGGGGGGGAGGAGGAGTCTCGGGAGCCAGCATGCACAGTGAAGGGGGGGGATGATGACATCCAGCTGGGAGGGGAAGAAACGCCCCTGCATTTCCAGAGTTGAGAAGCTGAGAGCAGTGTGAATCAGCCAAACTAAGGAAGCGATACATCCCCTTTAAGAAACATCCAGCTGGGAGGGGACGAAACGCCCCTGGATTTCAGGAACTGAGAAAATAAAGCTACAAGAGATCAGCCGAACTGAAGAAGTGATACATCCCCTATAAATAGTCAGATCACAGGTTTACCTCTGCCCTGAGCTGTAGCCTAGTCTAAGCTTCCACTGATGGGACACAGCTTTGTCATTCTACATGAATGACGATTCAGCTACAGCAACTGACAATGAGCAAAAGAACGTCCGACACGGCAGATCAACCTTTCCACAGGTATCTGCTATCGGACATGCGGGTCATGACAGGGGTCAGAAAATTGGGTGAATCTGCCTTATAACCCATCAAAAACATGTGTGTCAAAATTTAGAGACATTGTACAACAGATAAGAGTATGAGGGAGTTCACACGACGGTTTTGGGCGCTGATTCTGTTGTGCGGATTCTGAATCCAAAAATCAGTGTCCTGTGTAAAGTGCTTTACTCTGTGCCCTATGTAACATAAGCATTGTTGTTCAGACTATGCTGATTTTACAATTACGGTAATCCACAGTTCTCATAGAGAGCTATGGATTAAGCGTCGTCTCCCCGCCCGTACAATACGATCGTATTGTACAAGCGGAGTGATAATTGACACGTCAATAGTTCACGGCACTTACGCGTTGCCGACAACGCATGTCTATGGGACCGGCACCCGGCTGCCCCCCTCTGTGCTATGGCATTATGCACTGGTTCCAAAACACACGCCATATTGCGTCACGTACCATACGCGCCACAATAAGCCGTGTGAACATAGCCAAAGGCCCGGTTCCCACGGCTTATTGCCGGCGTAATTGCGGGACGGATTTCGCCCTGTAATTATGCCGTGTGGACGGGGGCGGGGCGAGGGGGGTCGGCAGCTCGCCGGCCCCATAGACATCCATTATGCTCTATGAGAACTGTGGATTACCGTAATGACACGGACGGATTTCAGCCGTATTGCAGCGCAATACGGCACGCAATACGGCTGAAATCCGTGCCCAAATCAGCCGTGTGAACGAGGCCTTACACGACCATAGTAATAAAGGGCCGTAATCCGCTTCAGACAGTCTGGGTCGTCTCCTCACCGGTAAGCGCGGAATTTTCAACTAGGAAACAATGCTATTTCAGCACTGGCAGTGTCAATGCTGAACAAGTCGTTGTGTGAACGCCCCTTTAGGGTATGTTCTCATGACGTGTTCAGTCCGTGTGAACATAAGTTATTAGATGCGTGTTTGGATCAGTGTTTCAAACCCTAAATGGACCTAAACACGCATCCAGCAATGTGCAGTGTGATTTTACATTGCTTGCAATGTAAAACACGCATCGGCGTTCAGACGAGTGATCACTGATGTGTTTACCTGCGTCTTTCGGATCCGTCCCAAGAATTGACATGTCAATTTTTGATCCGAAAGAAGCAGCAGGAGCCCCATTATAAACTATAGGGTGCAGCCAAAACGCATCCTAACACACACCTGCCTGTTGGATGCGTTTTGGATCCGATTGACGCTGCATTTTTGGGTGCGATTTTCAGATCCAAAACGAATCCAAAATCATATCCAAAAAACTCCATGTGAACAACCCCTTAGGGACGAGTCATTGGTAAAACTATTTTTTTATTTAATTAATAACAACGATTTCAATTTAAAATTTACATATAATTGGCAGAGGCAGTCTATATCCTATTTGGATGTTGTACTGTCTGCTCAGCATGGAGAGCCCATTATAATTACTCCTTTCAGAAAACCTACAGCTTGTAACACAATACTCAGAGCGGATTCCGCCCACCCCAAGCATGTTACAGCTAATATTCCTAGAGGAGAATTCATAAGGATCAGTAGAAATTCGTCCAAAACTGAAACGTACGTTGAACACACTAATATGGCTATAAATAGACTTAAACAACGAGGGTACAAAGAAAGTTTGTTAAGACAGACGGCTGAACAGGTAGCTAATATACCTAGGGAAACCTTGTTGCAACAAAGTTCCCACAAAGATAAACGTAAAAATAGAAACAATAAGGATAAAAAAAATTGTCTTCAGTACAACGTTTAGTTCACAATATTATGACATTGTAAAGATAGTTGAAAAAATTTACCATTGCTTTATGCCCAAGAAAATATGTATAATATCATAAATAACAATATCTTGTAAGTTTCTAGAAAAGCACCATCATTAGCCAATATCTTATCACCCAGCTTATCTATTTCCAACAAACCGGTAAAAGGCAATTGCATTGCCACAAAAGAATCATACAAGTGTGGACACCAACGGTGTCTCACTTGTACGTATATGCGCAATACTAAAACGTTTACAGCCATGAATTTTACTATCTCTTCTTATATTAACTGTTGCACAACCAATGTAGTATATCTAATTTCGTGTACGACATGTGCCCTGCAGTCAGGGCTGTGGAATCGGAGTCGTGGAGTCTCAGTCGGTGCCTATTTTGCAGGAGTCGGAGTCGGTAAAAAATGGACCGACTACTAAAATATATAATAAAATTGGTCCAGTTAGTTCAATGCAGAGACAAGAGCAAGAGGAATTGGGTCTCACCAGTGCTCCTCCTCCCATATCTTCAGCCTCATCAGATGAGGAGTGTAAGTGATGACATGGAGCAGGCAAAGCGCTGCCACAGGGGAAAAGATTCTGCTCCCATAGCAAACAGATTCAGCAAACATTTTGACTTCATATTTACAATTTATTAAAGTTGTTGTGTTCGAAAGTCATAGCCTATAAATATATTTTACATCAAAAAGCAAAAGTATAACAATGTTTTGGACTGCTGGTGACTTTCAGGCTCCATATCTCACCGTCCACTACAGCTTTCAATGTGAGACTACCATCATTTTATGGACAATCATCTTGGCTCTCATACATAACTTTTACCTTCAACTATTTAGCATCTACTGAGTTCTACAGATTCTTCTCGTGTAACTGCATTGTTACTGTTTTGCTCTAGGTGGTGGGACAATAGACAACCTGTTCTCACGGTCCCCAATAGCACCGGGCAATATACATTACACAGGTCTGGAATGATGGCCTGAAAATAGGGGAAGAAGCCTCTACTTCAATCTCGTCATAAGAATCGTTGGCTCAAGTTTGCCAAAAAGTACATAAAATGGAAGATTGGAAACGGCTGATTTGGAGCGATGAGATGAAAGTCAATAGACCGGGCTCTGATGGGGCAAATAGGAAGATCAAGGGAGAAGGGGGCTAATGGATCGAGAAGCTGGAAGAACTGTCAGGTTCGGTGGAAGAAGCCTGAGGATATGGGGAAGTTTCGCAGCCAAAGATATTGGATACTTGACCAGGATGGATGGTGACCTCAATGCTGAGCTATATGTCCGAGTCCTACAAGATGAGTTACTTCATACACTCGAGTACTGCCGGCTCCCCCACGCCTCCCGAGTATGTGCTGATCACCGCGAGCTCCAGTAACACGGTGTACTGCGGCGCGTACTGTATGCGCCGCAATATACTGTGTGAGCATACCATTAGAGATGAAGAAAAAGCTGTATTCGTGTAGAAGAAGAGTCCTGGGATCAGATTTTGGTCAAGTCATGCTTGAATCTGATCCAGAGCCCAGAAGGATTCAGGCAGAGCTGAAAGCAAAACAGTAACCATGCAGTTACATGACAAGAATCTGCAGAACTAAGCAGATGCTAATACTAAAAAATAGATGTAGATAGGTAAGATGATTGTCTATAAAATGATTGTAGCCTCATGTACAAAGCTGTAGTGGATGGTAAGATATGGAGCCTGAAAGTCAAAAGTTCAAAACATTGTTACCCTTTTGCTTGTCAGTGGATGTTCTATCTAAATAGCTTGATTATTGTATCATAAGGTGATAAACAGCCTGATGTTACCAGTTTACTACAGTAAAATTATCATTTAAACATGCGTCATGTATGAGGGAGTGGGAGTCGGAATCAGGAGTCGGTGTCAGGCAAATTGAGGAGCCAGGAGTCGGAGTCGGGGTAAGGAAAATTGAGGAGTCGGAGTTTGAGTCGGAGCTTTGGCTTACCGACTCCACAGCCCTGCCTGCAGTATGTGGGGTGCACAACAAATAGTCTTAAAACACGTATACGTCGACATATTTCAGATATGCGCAGAGATCGCACTAGTGGCATGTCAGCAGCTACAAAGCATTTTGTGGAATTCCATGCAGGTAATCTCAACTCTTTTGAATGTAATGGGATAGAAGCAGTGAGAAAACCACAGAGAGGGGGAAATATTGGCAAAAAAGTTTTATCTAGAGAAGCATGGTGGATCTTACGTCTTAATACTAGATTTCCTGCTGGCATGAACAAAAGACATGACATTATGTTCCACTATTAGAGAATTGTGCATTCCAGTTATGTGTAATTTTTTTTTAATTAAATATATAGGGTTTCTTATAACTTTTAAATGGATGTCTTGGTACACCTGATGTGGGTCATGTGACCCTATGAGATATAAGGAGATACTCAGTTGAACATGTCATGAGTAAGGGAGCGTTTGTTAGTCTCCTGAAACGCGTAGACTTTTTTTGTACACTAACATGTATTGCATTGGCACCTTTTTAACATGTATTTTTGGAACACTTAAAGCTGCAAGCAATCATCCATTTTCAAGAAATTTGAAGTTGTGTTGCTGGATATTTTCGGTTGTTTATATTTAACCCCATAGGGCGCATTTACACGGCACAGGACAAATACCGGTCATTTTTCCCGCCGGTATTTGTCGTGTTTTGTGCCCGTCCCCACGGCCGCGAGGGGGGGTGGGGGTTGGGGAAGACAGCTTTTCCACGCGATGAGCGGAGAAGAGCCCTCCCCCCTCCCATTGAGAAGCACATCTTCCGTCGGGAAACCAGACGGAAGATTGTGCTTCTACAATGTTTTCTGAGCGGACCGCCGGCGGCAAAACCGTCCAACGGCAAAACCTGTGCAGTGGGGACTGCTGCACAGGTTTTGCATAGAGCACAATTGTGCTCATTTTCTGAAAACCCGGCCGAAAACCCGTGCCGTGGGGACATGCCCTAAGGGTAAATCCACAAATGTCCAGCGATCTGACACTGGCATGGCTGCATTGGATCAAAAATATTACATGCAGAGTTTTTTTGATCCAAAGAGGTGACAGGTTCTCCTGCCCCATCTGACCTTTTAGCGCATGGAGGGGGAATCGGGTGCAATACTTCTAGCTACATTCTCCAGATGCCCAGACATGTGTCATTGAACCCTTATTTGCTAAGGGATCTGGAATCTATCGGTGAATAGGGTGAAGGTGTGTCTGTCTCTAAGGACCTTTGATAAAGTCCTTGGTGACAAGAATCTCAGAAAACAAAAACCTCTTGGAAACCTCTATCCTGCTATTTAGCTAGATACGTATGCAAACATGTATAAAGGGGAAGGGTCAAACGTGTCTGTCCTGGATTTTCTAGACTTAGCAGTAGTGGCCTCATTACCTATTATAGGTTTTATTATGTTCTGTTGTTTGAATGTTGAATTATTTTGTAATTAGTTCTGATGATATTGAATTTTCCTTTCTATCTTCCTCTAAACGCTGCAGGTATATTTTTCCTCAGGAAAGGCCACATCATGTTACACAGCATTTCTCTTACAAGACCCATCTGCTGGTGTCTACTTGACAATGACACAATACACAGTATTACTAATATGCAGCACAATCACCGAGGCTTCATAAAGCACTGGGTACAATGTTAACAAGTATTTATCAATTTCAAAACACAAAGACAGAGAAAAGTGCCCTATTAACAACTTGCCTGATTTAAGAGGGTTTTCCCATCAGCACTTTTCAGCTCAGGTCGCAGCCTAACGTCTTAAAGAATGGGGAGGGCGGCACTCACACCCATCCTACCCATTAAAGGGGTTTTCTTGCTACAAAGATTATATCTCTAATGACGGGGACAGTAAAAAATAAGCACTTATAGGGGGGGCGTGGCTTGCCATGAAAGCGAGCGGACGCAGCTAGTGTGTGCTCTCCTCGGGACCCGCACTTTAGCACAAATTGGGCACTCATAATGGGCAAGAACCGGGCCAAGAAAACAGCTGCCAACCCTGGCACCCCTGCTGACCCGCCAGGACTCACCATATCCAACTTCTTCACCCCGTTGCAGGGGCTTGAGGAAGAGGGCTCTCGTTCCCGCGCGCGGCAGGCGCCATCTTGCCCTCCTCCGTCTACCCGCGCTCCTAACCGGACCACTCAGCGCTCCAACGACAAGCAGCCAAAGATCCCAGACCTAGCACTGCGACCGCCACCTTCCGCAGCCCCGCAACTCACTGCGCGGCTGACGGCAGAGAAGACGCGTGGAAGCGGCTCATCTCCGGAGTCTCCTGTAACCCGAGCGCAGCGGCCGAACACCCTGCCGCAAGCAGCGAAGGAACCGGAGCACAGCATGGACGTCCCTGATTCTGGGCTGCGACGCCAGAAAGGTCAGTGCCGGGGGGGGGAGACGATCTGCTCAGCTCCTCTACAGCCCCTCCAGCAGAGTCTAGCCACCTGCTCCCAGCTGAGCACGGGACCTGGTCCGTGCAGGGACCCCAGGAAGGGCCTTCAGCCACAACGGGCCAAGGGCTGACAAGCCCGACTAACTGGGCACCGGAGGGACCTCAGCACCCAGATTCGGTGGACATGACCCTGGCACCTGACGGGTGCGCACCACTACGTTGTGGCGATGCTAAGGGGACTCAAACATGGGCCTCCCGCAAATATACCCTGCCAGGGACTGTGCAGTCTGACAGATCAGCGGAGAGCCGGGTTCATCTCGACGCATCGCTCAGACTCAACCTCCCTACAAATTCAATGGGAGGCCCTAAAGTGCACATTGCGGGGAACTCTTATAAAGCATGGCTCGCGCCTTAAGAGAGAGGCCTCTGCTAAACTCCAGTCTCTCTTGACTCAGCTATCTTCTCAAGAATCCATAAACAAATCAGCAGGATTGGAGTCAGATCTGAGAGCTCTCACCAAGACGCGGCATGAGATACTCCAGCTGATGGAGAACAAGCATAAAAGATATCGTCAATTATGCTCTAGCTCCTTCTATACCTGGAGTAACAAGCCAGGCAAATTCCTCGCACGTGCACTTAGGGACAGGAGGGCAGCTCTTTTTGTCCCTCGTATTAAGACCCCGGAAGGGCGGATCGCACACTTAACGGAAGACATTTTATCTACTTTCCATAAATATTATTCCTCTTTATATAACCTCCCTCCACCCCAGTTTAACATCACTCTCCTTCAGTCCTACCTGCGAAAAACAGCCCTCCCGCACCTTTCGGCCCACTCCCTCGATTCCCTGGAGGCATCATCTCTGCCCTCTGGCAAGAGCCCTGGCCCGGATGGCTATACGGCCCTGTTTTTTAAAACTCTAAGGGAAGAGTTAACGGGACCCCTCCTTGGAGTTTTCAATGCGGCGTCCCGAGACTCCCCTTTTGATCCAGCTTTCCTGCGGGCTCATATAGTAGTCATTCCTAAAGAGGGAAAAGACCCTTCGCTTTGTCAGAGCTATCGCCCCATATCTCTAATTAACACTGACGCAAAGCTCTTCGCTAAAATGCTTGCCCTTAGAATCAACCCTTTATTGGATACCCTTATCCATCCGGACCAGGTAGGATTCGTTCCCTCCAGGGAGGCGAGGGACAATACTCTCAAGACCTTCTCTCTACTCCAATACGTCCACTCTAAACAGACCCAGTGCCTTTTCCTATCGCTGGACGCAGAAAAGGCATTTGATCGTGTGGCGTGGCCTTTTCTACTTGGTGTCCTGGAATCTGTAGGCTTTGGCCCGACAATGTGTGGGAGAATTATGTCACTTTATACAGCACCCCAAGCTCAGATACGAATTAACGGCTCCCTCTCTGAACCCTTCACAATAGGTAATGGCACCAGGCAGGGATGCCCCCTCTCCCCCCTCCTTTACATCCTGGTCATGGAACACTTGATGCAGGCTATCCGGGCTAACCCAATTATTCAGGGACTCCAGGTCGAGGACATGCATTTCAAATGCTCCGCATTTGCTGATGATCTGCTTCTATACTTGACCCACCCTACCACATCCCTCCCGGCAGTTATAACGACACTAGAGGAATATAGTAGGTTCAGTCACCACAAAATTAATATGGCCAAAAGCTCCGCTTTGAGCTTTTATCTCCCGACGGACACTCTGTCCTGTTTGAAAGCCTCCTTCCCTTTTTCCTGGGAGGAATCGTCCTTCAAATATCTCGGAGTGCACATTCCATCTAGACCTGATAAGATCTTTGATCTAAATTTTACTCCTATGCTCCTCAGGATAAAGCAAGATCTTTTGAGGTGGGACAGACGGGATTTTTCCTGGATTGGGAGGATTAATATCCTCAAGATGAATATTCTACCCCGCCTGTTGTACCTTTTTCAGGCCATCCCGCTTTTAATCCCTAAGTCCTTCTTCAAAGATCTGCGTAGACTGGTTTCTCAATTTGTTTGGGCACATGGACACCCCAGGATTGCTGAAGCCACACTATCGCGCCCCAAATCTGAGGGAGGTTTATCTCTTCCGGACTTTCAGTCCTACTATCTTGCCGCAGTTGCTGTGCGCATACTTGACTCCTTTCAACCAGAGAATATTAAACTATGGGTCGCCCTAGAAAACCGTTGGTATAAAGCTCCAATAGCGGCTCTCCCTTGGCTACCACCCTGTATGCTACCAAAAAGCCTTCTCCGCTCCATCCCCCTAATTACGAGCACTTCGGTTTCCATAGGCAGGGCTTATGCATCAAAAATGAAATTATACTCTCAAGGAGACCCCTGTACCCCTATACTGGGAAATCCGGCGACTCCTGAGCCACTCTCTTCAGTACTCTCCCGCCTACTAGGGGTTAGTGCCCTGTCCTCGCTGGTTGATGGAGTGCTCTCTGGGGGTACGTTGAAGAGTTATGAGGAGCTGGTGGGTGCACCGGGGACATCGGTGTTCGCTAGGCTTCACTACTATCAACTACGCAGTCTTTATTCGGAATGGAGACAGTCTCTGGACTTACACCGACCCCTCACTATCTTTGAACAGTGGTGCCTGGGTAGACATTCAGGGACACGTCCCCTCTCGAGTCTATATGCTCTTCTGCTTAGAGATCACTCTGGGGAGAAGCTCCCTTTCCAAAGGAGCTGGGAGAGAGAATTGAATATAGACCTGTCGATCGGGGATTGGGAAAAGGCCTTTCACCTAACACATAAATCCTCTGTTTCCGCCAGAGCACACGAATTGAGCTACAAAATTCTGAAGGCCATGAATGCTGAAGGCCATGAATCCCGTCGCCTCCGATGTGTGTTGGCGGTGCAGGTCTGAGAAAGGCACTATGACCCACATTTGGTGGGGCTGCTCGGCGATACAGCCCTTCTGGTTGAAGGTGATTGACATAACCTACCAGATCACGGGGATAAAACTGCAGAATAACCCTTCCTCCCTCCTCCTCTTTAATATTCCCCTACCTACAAAGCTACTGAGGAGACACCTCCTGGCTTTTCTAATCCTGGCAGCAAAAACGGTCATCCCTCGCCTATGGCTTTCCACAGCCTGTCCATCTATTACAGACTGGATTAAGGAGATCCACCTGCTGCAGAGATTGGAGGAGTTTAGGACAGACTCGCCCTCGCAATACAGTAAGTACCTTTCTACCTGGGAGGACTGGATATCCTTTTGCACCACAGATTTCTACCGTTCATGCATGTAGGGAGGCTCTCTCACCCACCTTACCCGCTTGGCTATCCCTCATACTTCAATACGGAATTGCCCTTTCCATATGATGGTGTCTTTGAGCCGACTGACAGTTTGTGTTTGTTTTTTCTTCATGTTTATTGGTTCTCTTGGTCTGTACTTCTCGTTACCAGTAACTACCTAGGCCGTATTCCTGTTGCCTATGCCAATAACGCTACATCTTTGATCTGTGAAATGGACATTCCCCACTGGGAGAGATGTTAATGATCCGCTCTCGGGACCTGGTTTGTCCCCGGGACGCGGACGTCCTCCTCTCACCTCGTGGAATCCCCATTGCTACTATCTCTTTGACTTGGACAACATTGACAAATTTATGTTTGCTGCACTTAGATCGACGATGTAACTATCCACCAGTTGCCTATGCGTGTTCTGTACCTCGCTTTGCATGTTAAAAAGCAATCACAGAAGCCTTATGATTTTGTATCTTGCATAACATATGCTCTGCTGTCTATGTGAGATGTTTGACCATGTTCTTACCTCAAATAAAACCTTTTGAATAAGAAAAAAAATAAATAAGCACTTATGCAATTGATTTGTATTACCTAAATCATGTAGTGTAGCAGCTATGCGCTAATCTGCGAGTGTCTAGAGCTAAAACTGCAACCTGAGGTAGGGTCACGCCCCATTTGGTGTGATTGGCTGTCTTCTGATATTTAGTTCAGCCCTGGGTCGAGACACACCCCCTGTGCTGTGATTGGCTGCCTGCATTCTGCGCTTACTCCCCTCTGTGCTGTGGAAAAACGAAACTCAAACTAGCTGCCCAGCTTTCTGTGCAATAAAGGCTGCCTGAGCTCCTCTCTATGTGATAGCTCTACGTGAAACATCTGGGCAGTTACTGAGTCTCTAGCTGATAGATTCATATCTTCACCCATATAACACAGCCTTATACAGTCTGCTCCCCCTCTACCTCCTGGCTGATAAAGGGCAGAGCAGTTTGCATTTCTCACATTTGTTTCATCAGTTCAGGCTGTATGTATAACTGTTTACAGCAATGCAGGTGGTTCTGCTTACAAGGACTGGAGCCTGGGAGGGAAGTGACAGCTCTGCAGACCTGAGAACCATTGCAGGATGTCTGCAGAGCTGTGACATCCTCTCCTTTCCACTGCTCACACAGAATGATGGTGATGACTCAGGAGAGAGCAGGGAAGACACAATGAGGGAAGACCCGCCTATTGGGAGGAGAGACACACCCCAGGATTTGAAGCTGTAGGAGACAGAGAAACAACTCATGTCTGTGAAAGCCTGTGGTGGGAAAACCCATTTAATTTCTGCAGGCGTTCAGAAGAAATTTGAGCACATGCCAGCATTGGGATAGTCGAGTACATGTTTTGGTGAGGTTTTTCAAAAAAGTTTTTTTTTCTTTTTATCACTTTTCTTTTTTCGTTTTTAAAGGGGTGTTCCCACAATGCCGTTGATGGCATATGGATAGGAAAGGCCATTATAACTTGATAGGGGCGAATCCCAAAATACTTGGCTCAGAATAGAGAGCTGGTCGCACTTGTGCATGACTCTTTGTTCTGTTCTATGGGAGTTCCCAGTACACTTGAGCGGTGTGTTCGGCTCTACTGAGAACTCCCATGGAACAGAATGGAGAAAAGTGTGCAGTCGCAACTCTCCAATCTGACCTGACACTTTTGGGGGCCTGTTCCCAGGATAGGTGTGGGTTCCAGAGGTGGGGATCACCTCTAGCAGACTTAGATAGCATATCCTATCAATATGCCATAAAAGTGCATGGTGGGAAAATTACTTAGAGTGTCAAAAGTCTTAGAAAGCTAATATTTATTTTGTGTTATAGAAACGTGTGCCCTCTCCACAATGATCCTGTTGCAGTAATGAAAGACACTTGATTTTGACAGAAAAACCTTGAATTGTGACACTTCACAGATTCCTCACACATTAGCAAGAACGTAACTGCTCACGGTAACCAATCAGAACACGACTTTCATTTTCTAAGCTGCCCAGGCAATACGAGAGGAGCCATCTGATTGGTAGCTATGGTCAACGACAATGTTGCTTGGCAACCACTTTAAAGAGAACCTGTCACATAGATTATGCCCCCCTTGCTGAGGACAGCACAAGCTAGTGTCAGACCTGCTGTTTCCAGCGCTGTGTCCCTTATTCTGTAAGGTGCTGTAGTTTTTGTGTATTTAATGCTCAAATCTGCAGTTTTCAGCCAGAAGAGTCATTCAAAGAGTCAGTTTTTTCAAACCCCGCCCATCTGAAGCTAGACCCACCCACCTCAACTGATAAACCTATTACTTTGAATAGGTAGAAACATGTGAATAACTGTCAGTGGGCGGGGCTAGCCTTTGGTGGGCGGGGCTAACACCTACTCATGAATAAGATTTGAGGGGTAAATGCTCTGAAACTACAGCATCTTACAGAATAAGGGGCATAGTGCTGGGAACAGCAGGTCTGACACTAGCTAGTGCTGCCCTCAGCAAGAGGGGCATAACCTATGTGACAGGTTCTCTTTAAATCATCTCCTCTAATACTCATGTAACATTAATGTGCGCTCTTTACTCTGAGAAATAAAAACTATGGGCCACATGTATGAAAACTGTCTAGGTCTAAAATTCACTTTGTTCCCATAGCAACCAATCAGAGCGCCCCTTTCATTTTATATAGGGCTCTGGAAAAATTATAGGGACGCTCTGATTGGTTGCTATGGGCAACAGAGTGACTTTTTAGACCTAGACAGTTTTCATACATGTGGCCTTATATTAACTCCCTCCCCCACCTCGGCTATTGACAGTAAGGAAATGTTTGTCTGTAGCCTCCTAACATGCATGACACAATTCCATCAACCCTGCAACACATAGAGGCTTCTAATTACCACATACAGCATTACATAACACGAAAACCGCCTAACCGCAATAACTAGCGGGAAGCAAACACTACTTCTAGCTGACAACCAACCTGAAGCTTTCCGGGATTTCGACGGGAGAAGCACAAGGAGGGGCAAACGAAATGCACAGTGGCATGTAGGGAAATGTAGTTTCGCAATGGCTGTTTCAGTCAATCATCCCTACTAGAAAGCGTTCACGTGAACTACAACTCCCGAGTAACTCTGCGCGCTTTTTAAAACAACATAACTTTATTTAAAAAAAATTGCATTTTTATAGATAATGAGGCTGAAAATAGAATATTCAAAAGAAATTAGTCAGCGTTTGCCCTACTATACAATATCACATGATAACGGTGCTTGAACGCTTGAGTTTTAAAGTAAACTACTACAAACGGTTCCACAAGTCTTATTTCCAATATAAAACATATGAAAGAAGCGTCAATTCTGAACTCCCTTCAAGTCGTATGCAAACGTGCTAGCTTTCTATCTGAATAAAGAAACGTATTGACATGTTGTAACCTTAGCCGTTTGTTAATAAAGTTGATTTAATACAAAGAAAGTAGGAGTCGAAGGGCGGAACCTGCGCGCCTTCGGAGTGCGCATGCTCATTAGGTAACCCTGACGCTGACTCCGCCCCCTGATTCTCACAGCGACGCCCAAATGTTATAATTTCTAGCTTGCTCGCTGACACCGCCCCTCGAGCAAAAACCCCGCCCTTTGCTCTCGTCGCCCGTTCGCTGCGTCATTGTGTCGGTGTCGCGCTCGTTTGCTCGGTGACCGGAGAAGGACGGGAATACGCACGTATATATTGTCTTCTTACTTAGTTGTTAGTGTGTGAATGGCGCGTGCGAGTGGTAATGTATGTCCTCCGCATTGTCACGGCTAGGTGTGCCTGATTGTGGCAGTTGCGCTGCTCGCCTGTCTATGGGGTGTGTATGGATGGTGATGTTATCCCGGCTATGGGCTCCTACACTCACATCCCTAGCGCATATGGTGCAATAGCTCATCTGGATTGCACATCGTGGTCACAATAGGCCCGTGTACATGGAGCAATGAGGAATCCGTATTGTGCACGCTTTCCTTGCATGTATTCTCCGCTTTCTATCCGTTTTCTGGGCCATAGACTGCTATTGCGTCCTCTGTATAGAATATAATTGACTCCTATTCCAATTTGTCCACATTGTCCTATGTAACCAGGCATGTGCTCCCGAGTTGGGTGGAGATGATGAGGATGGTCATGGTGGGACCCTTGTTTTCTTAATGAATTGGGCCCCGCCTTGATCTGGGATCTTTTCCATCAGTGCCAAGGAGCCACGACGCCTTCCCTGCCTGACATATGGGCAAAATCGGGAAGTCCGGCTCCCTGATTATTGAACATTACGGATATCAGGGTGTCAAACGGCGGCCCTTCAGCTGTTGGGAAACATAATAATAATAATCTTTATATAGCGGCAACATATTTCGCAGCACTTTACAATATAGAGGGTATAAACTACAGCTCCCATCATGCCCACTGTTATAGATTATACAAATTCATGATGGGAGTTGTAGTTTTCCAACAGCTGGAGGGCTGCGGTTTGACACCAGTGTATGAAATGCTCCACCGTGAGATCCCTGGTGTCCCCAGATGAGAGCTATGGACAGAGGCTGTAAGGCCGGGTCTCCGCAGCACAGGATCACAGTCAGATTTTTAAGCACATTCCATATTTAGAATCTGCAAAAATCCAGTGTCCCATAGACTGCCATAGAAAATCGGTGCTGTAGCCTACACAGCTTGGATTTTCTACTGTGGGATTTCTAAACCGGCAGAAGATGGAACATGTTCAATCTTCTATTGGATTCCCATACAGTCAATGTATTGGGTCAGCTGAAAATCCAAAAAACCGACTGATTTATTAATTTTTTTTTTGCACAAACCTGCACCGAAAACAGCGGTACAGCGATGATAAAACGCTGTCAGATTTTGGACGGTATTTTAACATTTACTGAGTAGACCAGGCATCCTCAAACTGCGGCCCCCCAGCTGTTGGGAAACTACAACTCCCATCCGGCCCACTGTTAGAGATTATATAAATGCATGATGGGAGTTGTAGTTTCCCAACAGCTGGGGGGCCGCAGTTTGAGGATGCCTGGTGTAGACGTAGCTTTATTCTACTTGGAGCTCTAGTTGGTTGTTGAAATAGGTTTTTTGTCTGTTTTAAGGCTATGTCTTCACGGTATAGCAATACTTTTGTGTATTCAGCGCTTTTAGGATTTTAAAAGCAATGAAAATAGGATCATTCAGGCAGTCTCATAGAGGACAATAGAAAAGACGAGCTGTAGGCTCCACAGGTCATTTTTTCTACGGTCGTCTTTCGGCGCTGCAGTATTATACGACATGTATGTTACACCGGCGCTTTGTTTTTTCGTCGCTTTACCATACAATACAATTGTATGGGCAATGTAGTAAAAAAAAAAAAAAAAAAAGCAGGAAAAAAGGGTTGATTTCTGCTGGTTTTTGTCCGATGCAGTGTACATCTATTTTCAGAACGTAATGGCCCAAGACAATGTACTTATTGCAGGGGCCTATTCCCTGATACTACTGTGCTGACTCATACTAAATTATTCATCAACACACGAAACCAAAAAAAGTTGTCTACCTATCAATTATAAAACTTAACCTTTATTAATAATATAACTATGGTGCCAAAGAATGACCTCGATAGTGTAAATACTAAATGTATTGCCTACCTAACTGCTGCGGCGCAACCGTCCCGACAAGGACGACCCCGCCCGGAACCTATCTTATTAAGTAGCAATAAACTACCAACTATCTAACAATATCTATCATTAAAGACCAAAGAAAATATACAAAATCCTATAGTGATTACTAATCCTTTAGTGTACATCTAACCTAAAGGTGCCCATTCAGCCTTTAAAGGGACTGTACATTAGTTAAAAAGAAAAATCTTCCATCTGACGGTCCTCGTGGCTGGTTTTCAGTCGGATTTACAGACAGTTTTTGGATGTGTGTATCTTGTCAACCTTTTGCATTGACTTAAATAGAAAATCCGGGCAGCAGTCCACAGTGCATGGATTTTCTGCCGGAAGGTTTTTGACACCGCCGGCGTAACGAAAAACTCAGAACATGTTCATTCTTCCAAATGGTTTTCCGGCGGAACACGAACAGTTCATTGTGAAGGGGAACGGCTCAATCAGCAAACCACAGACAAAAGCCGCCCCCTATGTGCCTAAAAAGCAACAGAATACCAGTCGGATTATTGCCGTGTGAACACACCCTTAGGGCTTGTCCCCACGGCACGATTTTTCAGCCGGTTTTGCAAACTGACAGAAAAACGTTTACACGGACCCTAAAGGGGTTGTCTCACTACGAAGATTATAGTTGAAAATGTGGGGACCAAAAATCTAAGGATGTACGTCCTTGGTTACTATTGGCAAAGTGCTACGGTTTTAGAGAACGGGCTGGTTTACATGTGCTTAGCAACGGTGTTTGTTTACTGGTCAGGGAAGCTTTCTGTCCTGCCCAGGTCGTGCACAAGCAAAGGAAAGGCAGTTAAGAGGAGGGGCAGGGATGTGTGTATTGGCAGGCAAGGAGGAGAAGCAGTGAAGAGGATACAATACACACAACCCCCCCTGCCTGTCCTCTCACTGCTTCTCCTCCTTGCCTGCCAATACACACATCCCTGCTCCTCCTCTTAACTGCCTTTCCTTTGCATGTGCACGACCTGGGCAGGACAGAATGCTTCCCTGACCAGTAAACAAACACCGTTGCTAAGCACATGTAAACCAGCCCATTCTCTAAAACCGTAGCACTTTGCCAATAGTAACCAAGGACGTACATCCTTAGATTTTTGGTCCCCACATTTTCAACTATGATATTCATAGTGAGACAACCCCTTTAATGGAAAATCCGTGCAGCGGTCCCAACTGCACAGATTCTCCGCCCATGGTCCGAAATACATAGTACATTTTCATTCTTCCATCCGGTTTTCGGACGGAATATGAACAATTCTATGTGAAGGGAAAAAGCTTTTCTCGGCAAACCACAGAGAAAAGCCCCCCACCCCTCCCCCGCGGCCGTGTGCACGACATGAAAACAGGACAAATACTGGTCGGATAAATTTACCGGTATTTGTCCTGTGTTGTGTAAACAGCCCCTGTGGGTATGTTCACACGGCATATTTGTGGGCCGTGCTTCGGGTGTATGGCAGCACAATTACGCGACAACGTACGGCCTGCAAATACGCAGTGTGAACACAACCTAAGGGTACGTTCACACGGCGTATTTGGGGCCATACTTCGGCACGTAATTGTGCTGCCATACACCCGAAGTATGGCCCACAAATACGATAAAATTATAGCACTTACTGAGTTCTATGATGTTACGCTGTATTCGCTGTACGCGCCGGGAGAAAGAAGTGAATGGGAGCCGGCACACAGTGCTTTAGAAGTACGTGCTACAACACCAGGTGTATAGCAGTGCACGCAATACATGGTGCTATCCCACGTGTGAACATGCCCCAAAGCTGCTTCCACATGGCAAAATACTGATTGTATTCTAATCGGACTCTGACCAGTATTTTACACTTGGTTTTCAGATTGAGCCAGTTGAATATTGCATTTACCATTGGAAGTCGGCAGAAGAATGTGCGTGTGCCAAGTTTTTATTTTTTTTAAATCCATCAGAAAAGCCTACAGCTCGGCTTTTCAGTTGAGGTCTATGGGGATGGTTTACAGTCGCTTTTTCACTGGTTCTAAAAAAAACGACTATAAATCTTGACCATGTTGACGGCCCCTTGAATGGGCTGTCCCGCTATTTGTAGTGACTCCTAGAGAGCGACAAGCTGGCAGCAGATAGTGGGCAGATGGCCGGCCTTGCACAGTTCTCCCATTCATTTCTCTGGGATTTTCAGATATAACTGAACAGGCTCCTGATAGAAATGAATGGGGAAAACCGTGCAGCCGCAGCCCTCTCCCCGTGCGCTGCGGATAGCTTGTAGCTTTCTCTGGATGTTACTGATCAAGATGGGACAAACATGTTTAAGGGGTTTATAAACCTCCCTACCACCTCCCACTATATAACCTAGAAAATGAGTCCATACTTTCCTCTCCCATCACCCGCACTCCAGTCTCTCCCTTATGTCATGTTTATGGATCACATGATGCTACAGCCAATCACTGACCTCTATACATGTGACTGAGGCCAGAGATTGCAGCATCATGTAATCTATGTATGTGATGTCGTCAGTAAGGAATTGGGAGGTGGCGGGGACACTGGAGCTCTGGCAGTGCTGAAATGATGGTGATAGGAGAGGTAAGTATAGGTTCATTTCTTATTGTAGTACAGTGGGAGGTGCTTGGGAGGTTTTTTAAAAGTCTTGGAAAACCCCCTTTAACTTGCCTTTGAAGCCCACTCGGTGCAGCGCCTTTGCAGCTCCCGGTGCTCTCCACCAATGAGCTGGTGCCTGTTTGTCACATGACACTGCAGCCGGTCACTGGTCTTAGCATTCATGTGCCACTCATATAGGAAGAGGCCAGTGATTGGCTGCAACATCATATGACTCCAGTGGTGTTGGCAGTGCTGGGCTGGCGTGTTCTTCAGAGGTGATTGAATGGGTTTTTTAAAAAAAAATATTTCTAAGGCTTGGCAGATCTTTTTATTTTTTAAGCTAACAGACAACCCCTTTAATAGCTGCCCAATAGCCATCCCCCTATGCACATGTGCTCAGCCAAGCATGGGTGTGCTTTCAACAGAGCGAGGTAGAAATAGCTGCCGCAGGACACCCCAGGCGGCTTGGGGTATGTTCACATGGCGTAAGCGCCGCATTATGCTAGGTGTCTTAGAAGCACGCGCTGGCCAGCGTGTTCTTCTAGAACGCTCTGAGCCGGTCACATTGAGCTTCATTTTCCCCGGGGCGTAAGCGCATGGAAGAAGTGACATCACATCTTTCTCCCGCCGCGTAACATGCGTTGGGGAAGACGTTGAGTAATAATTGGTCTCAAATGAGAGCTATGAATCACCGTAGTTGCGGTCCGCACTTCGAGCGTGTTGCAGCACAATTACACTCTGCAACAGGCCGTGTGAACATACCCTTATATCAGGGGTCTGCAACGTTGGCTCTCTAGTTGTTGGGGAAACTACAACTCCCATCATGCATTTATTTATAATCTATATCAGTGGGCATGATGGGAGATGTAGGGCAGATTTGACACACCCGCCAGCTCTTTATGGATGAAGCCACGCCCAGGTATGGCAGTAATATGGTAGGGTATGTTCACACAATGTACTGCAGCGTGTACAGTACATGTGTGTTTCGGGAGCTCGCGATAACACGTGCATACTCCCACAGGAGGCGGCAGCCCGCTGGCCCCATTGACAGTCATTACTCGCGCCGGGTATTCGCTGTGAATAATTGACATGTCACTTATTTCCCCGAGCGTACAATATGATTGTATTGTACAAGCGGGGAGAGGAGGCACAATCCATAGTTCTATATGAGAACCATGGATTACCATAATTTCACTGTGCATATCACCCGTATCAGAGCGCAAATAAGCGGCGAAATTACCCCGTGTGAACATACCTGTAGGTTTACCAGGAAACTTGTGTGGCCACTCGCCACCACTTTTGGGCGCGGTTGTGTCCCCATGTGGTTGCCGGAGTGTGTGAATCCAGCCCAAGAGACACAAAAGGATTTGGTGTTGAATTTCGACTTGTGTGATCCATCTCTCCCTCTCCATAACCTGTCAGGGAAGAGCCAGGAGTCCCTCCATACACATGAGTCATCTGGTCCTGCTGACTTTTCCCTAATACATAGGCAGGCTTTCAATCTAATAGAACAAAAAGCCCTTTTGAATAGTAAGTGCTCTGTTTTGGGTATAGTGAGGATGCTGCGATTTGCTTAAAGCATTTCTACACTTTTGATCCCCCACTCGACTGAAACATCTGGCATGCAGAGACACTCCCGCACCCTGGGAGGCACAGTTGCCACGACAACCGTACCACGCCTGTAATGTATTGTGCATGGGTCCTATTGTAATTAATTGGACCCATGCACAGGACTCGCCAAGTGGTGTATATTTACCACAGCAACTGTGCCACCCAGCGTATAGAGGTGTCTCCATCTGCCAGATGGTGTGCAGCCGCTTTATGACTAGGAATTGCACAAAGAGCTATACACCGCTTGCCTTGCTACATATGTGATAGAGTTTACAGCCCTTCAATATATATATATATATATATATATATATATATATATATATAATCAGACAGACAGACATTGTTCATTGTATGTGCTGATTTTCTCATGCGCTCTCATCCATGTGTTCTCTAAATGCAGTGATTGCCAGCAACATGGCCGAAACTGGTGGACATCAGTCATCACACATTTCCTCCTCATCGGTTGGAGAGAAGGGCGGCAGCTGTGCAGGTAGACTTCCGATCTATCTACTCATATATTATTGTGTGTATATATGCATGCAGATGTAATGAATTGCTTGGACACACCTTATGACTCAGTGGCCGGGTTACTTACTGATGGATTCTTAGAATGTGATACAGGCAAAAATATCTGCTGATAAAATGTGCCTCATCCAGCGGAAGCGGCAACAAATGCCACTCATTTTGCTGTCAAAGATAATGGACTCCATTATAAAGCAATTAGGTTTCCCCGGATTCTTCGGGATCCACTTCAAGACAGATCTGGCATCATACTCTTATTAATATTAAGTGAGTGAACAAAGTCTTTCAAGGAACCTGCCACTGTATTTCAATGTAAAATGTGTTGGTGTCTGCAGAGTAACCAATGCAAGGGCTGACCTCTCCGTTCTTTAAAGGGAATGTGTCATCAAAAATGACTTATTGTTTAACTCGCATTTTTATGTTCAACACATTTTTTAAGAATTTTTGGTTATATTTTTGTTTAATTTTCCATACTACTGTCAATATTTTTTTTAATAATTCTTAAGTCCTGCAGTTTTCACTTTGGCCACTAGGCCTAATAATAGTCTGACACTTCCTGTTCTGAACAGAAAGATTAACTTAACCAAAGTCACTTTGACACTTGTCAACTACAGTATTTAGTAGTTACTCAGTCATTAAATATCATGTCACTACATGAAACATTTTCATTCAAATTTTAATCATTCCTTAGATAGGGATATAAACTTCATCCACATTTCATATTAATTCATTCTGAAATTATGCAAGAAAAAAGAAATGCCAGCTCACCATATCCAAATGTAAGGGCTGCACGGCTGTAGTCTGGGAAACATACACAGAGATAGCACCAAAAATGTAAACGAATTGCCAGCAGCTCCAAAGATAAAATCCAATTGCCTTTATTATAAATCCATTAGAAAAACAAGGACATAAGGGCCAAAATGTGGTGGCTTGACACGCTGATGCGTTTCGGGCTATACAGAGCCCTTAGTCGTAGCATGTATCTGTACAAAAACCATCATCTTATATACCTAACAAACATTACTCACCTGTGCACACGCAGGACAATCCACCCATGGCTTCCGGCTATCCGGGCATGCGCTCACATGCTTCCGGGACGCCAAAGCACGTGACCCGGGGCGGCCCCAGCGTGACTCCACCCACACATTCTGAAATTATACATGACCTGTAGTCCAGTTCAAATAGATTTCCTCCCTTGTGTCAGTGTTTCGTCTCTCCACGCTGCAGAAGATAGCGTCTAGCCGCTTCCATCGGACGCAGTATGTCCTGAGCAACTTGTGGCAGTACGTCTTACTTGCATCTCGGTGTGCCGTGCAATGTCCAAACGCTACGTTTCGGGGGTAGGACACACCCCCTTTGTCAAGCATGAAAGATTCTCAGTTGTCTGCTCATTGTCAGCACAAAGAGGCTCAAACTGAAAGGAGACACCAATGTGAATAGATAACACAGGATCCACCAGTCACAAGAGGAGATAGTCACAGTTCACCCTTTCACCTCCCTGCACAGTGACTTCTTCCCAGGTCACAGGGCATGACTAGAAAACTCTCCTATAGAAGTGAATGGGACTGAGTCGGTCTTAAAGGAGTTGTCTCCCCTCAGGGTTTCATAGATGCATCCAGTCACTTCCTGGTCAGACTGTCTGTAATTAGCATATGAGCTCCATGTATTAAGCTCTGTGTTTTCAGTCTGCTAACTAGTTTAGATTCGCTTAGAAGCTCACTGAAACTGCTAGCAGGAAGTTTATCTAAAGTAAACAGCAGTAATTACACGGTTTTATCTGAAAGATCAGATAAAAACAAGCTTTGTACTGCACAGAGCTGCCGTGACCAGTGTGATGAAGTCACTCACTGCTATCACATAGAACAAACAGCAGGGGAAAAGGAGTAAACAGGTCGGTCACTGAGGGAACAGAAAGAGGTGATAAAATCACTTGTAGCTCCTTAACAAAAAAAGATGAATAAAGCAATATAGTTGGAAAATGTCTTCATTTAGTGTTCCCTACATTTTGAAAGCTATTCTTTGTAGCGAGACAACCCCTTTAAGTCTCCTATGTGCACGAAGCTACTGTAAAGCATCTGACTGCTGTTAAAGCAGTGCAAACAAGGCCTAGTGGCCAAAGTGAAAACTGCAAGACTAATTATTAAAAAATATTGAAAGTGATATGAAAAATTTAAAAAAAACAAAAATTCCTAATAAAGTGTTTAACATAAAAATGGGACTTAAACAATGTCACTTTTTGATGACACATTCCCTTTAAATTGTTGCATAGGGTAGAGCCAAGAGGCACCTTGTTATGTCTTGCTTTTAGCCAGTTGCAGCATAATCGGGGTTGCTCATTTGTTTGATCAGTAAAAAAGCATCACATGTGCCAGGTGCTGACGCTTTTTCTGTAGACTCCTTTAAAGTTGTCCAGGACTTAAAAAAAAAATTCGTTGGTCCGCTGGGGTATGATTAGAAATAGAAAAAAAGAAGTATACTCACCTCCGTTAAGCTCCCGTCCCAGTGGCTGCACAGTGAATGTCCATCATCCACATGCTGTGTGCAGCCAATCACAGGCCCGAGCGGTCGGGGGCACGTACTTCTAAAACAGGCGTATAGCGGCACACACAGTACATGGTAAACACCTTGAGGACATGCCCTTAATGGCATCTTCCACTATCTTTTGCATTAGTTATTAGTTTTTTTTTGTTTTGTTTTTTTTTTACAAAAAAATAATTGCAGTGGGCCGGGAAGGGGGTGAAATAGGAAAAAAAAAATTACTCTTTCCAACCAGCTCTTCTCCAATACTGAGCTTTTATCAGAATGCTGTCGGCCAAAGACATCATGTGACCGCTAAGGCCTATGATTGGCTTCGGGGTCACATGCCGATAATTGTGACGTCATTGGCAGGCGCCCCAGTATCGGAGCTCAGCGCTTAAACAGTGATGGTTAAAAAGGTTTGTCTCTTATTTTTTTCTATTTCACCCCCACCCTGGCCCACTACAGTGCTTTGTTTTTCAAATCCTGACAACCCCTTTAAATATAAATTTTTGGGGTGGTGGAGTTAAGTAGGTGCAGAGAGCCTATACGGTGGAGTAGAGGGAGAGCTTGGACCATTTACACTGATTAGTGGGCTTCATTACAACCAGTCAGCTTGTAGCCAAAGCTGCTCAATTATATTGCTCCAGATAGTCTGAAGAGTACTCTAGAATAAATCACTTTGTGATGATGGATACTTATGTCGGTTTGTAAGGAGACTTTAAATGTTGCCCAAAGAGCATTATATTAAGTATATAAATATATACACATACATATATCCCATTCCCCTGGTTCCAGCACTGGCTCTACCCGGTCTCCTGTATTCATTCTTTTATTTCCCAACAGGCATGTTGCAGTCGCTGATTGTGACTACTTACCTCACCATTTGGAGCTGTTCACTTTCGAAAGGTGATGTAAATGTGTGGCACATGACCCGTGTAACCAATCGGCAGCTGTGAAGTGCCTGTTGGGAGGTAGAAGAATAAAAAAAAGACCGGGGCAAGCCAGTGCTGAAACACTGAGAAATATTACGTCACACTTTCTTTCATAATAGGGCAACGCCTTTAAAGGGGTGTCTCCATCATAGACATTTATTATCCTATTTATATGCCACAAGTATCTGATAGGTACACTTTTCACCTCTAGGATCTCTAATTACCTTGAGAATGCTCTACTCGAAACTCCCACTGAAATGAACAGTGCTTCGCATATGCTATTGGTATGCCCTAAATGTCTGAGATGGGAACACACTTTTAAAGGGAACTTGTCACGTTGAAAATGCTGTTACATGGGCTGGTAGCATGGTGCTGAGCAAATTAATATATTGTTGTATGGGGAAGGATTCAGTAGAACTTGTATTTTATTTATTTAAATTCCAGCTTGGTCTGGGTTAATAAGTCCAGTAGGCGGTACTATCAGTGACTGACAGCTATATCTGTATACACTCATACAAAAGAGGCTGTCAATCACTGGTAACACCACCTACTGGACTCCTTAACCCAGAATAAGCGGGGATTTAAATGAATAAAATACAAGTTCTACTGAATCCTTCCCAAAAAACAATGGGCCTGATTTATCAAAACTGTCTAAGGCTATGTTCACACGGCTTAATTGCGGGACGTAATTACGCCCCGCAATTACGCCGTGTGGACGGGGGCGGGAGCGGGGGAGTAAGCAGGGGGCCGGCACTTCGCCGGCCCATAGACTATCACTGCTAGCGGCGCGTATACGCCGCTAGAAAGTGACAGGTGAATTATCTCCCCGCCCGGCGGATTCGCCGGGCGGGGAGAGGAGACGTAATGCATAGTTCTCTATGAGAACTGTGAATTACCGTAATGAATGGGCCGTTTTCGGCCCGTAATTGGCGCACTTCGGCGCGTAATTACGGACCGAAATACGGCCCATTTTAAGCCGTGTGAACATGGCCTTACAGTAAGAATGTCTTAGTTGCCCATGGCAACCAATCAAAGTTCAGCTTTTATTTTTGAAACAACTGTGGAGAAATGAAAGCTAAGCCCTGATTAGTTGCTATGGGCAACTAAGACAGTCTTCCTGTTAGACAGTTTTGATAAATCAGGCCGAATATATCAATCTGCTCTACAACTTGCTGCCAGCAGTTTTAATAGCTTTTTTAATGTGACAGATTTCCTTTAAGACTTATACTATTTTACAAAGTAGCCACACAGTAGTCACGTGGCCATCTAACCGCGCGCACACAGGAGTCGCATGGCCGTCTAACAGTGAATTCACATCTCCATCATCCGTTTTGATGATGGATTCTTGGGTGTTTTGCACAACCGGCAATGATGTACTGCATTGACTTAGTATAGGTTGTCATGGGGTGTGTCACTTTGATGGGAAGAACAGACTGCAAAAGAGGGTCTTAACCAAGCCAGCAGCTCAGAAGTAAATCGGCTTAGGCTTGTGTTGGATAAATATGTATTTTCCACAAAATTGTGGTTCTGAATATTATAGTATTTAGTTAGGCAATTTGTTTGCTGACTGAACTGGTTGGGGTTGGGGGGAGGGTGCAAAGAGGAGTACTAATTAAATTAGTTTATGAAAAGATGACGCAGTTAGGGCTTGTTCACACGGAGTTTGCACTCTGTTACAAGCGCTTTTTAGATCTGTGTCGGGGGCCGTCAGGACGGACCCAGAGACGGACCTAAACAATTAGCAGTGAGATTATCACTGCGGGCTATGAGGAAGACGCAGCGATGTTCACATGAGAGATCGCCGCTGCGTGTTCTCCTCCTGCCTGTCGACTCCGTCTTTGAAAGAGTTGCATGTCAATTCTTTTAAAGACGGACACGAGCTGCACTATGGAAACACACAGCGGCGATCTCTCATGTGAACGCCGCTGCGTCTTCCTCATAGCCCGCAGTGATAATCTCACTGCTAATTGTTTAGATCCATCTCTGGGTCCGTCCTGTCGGTCCCCGACACATATCTAAAAAGCGCTTGTAACAGAGTGCAAACTCCGTGTGAACAAGCCCTAAGAAGTCTGAGCTTGGGTCCCACCAGGTTTCCCCATCAGAGGGTATGATGCTGTGTATAGGCCTCTCCAATGGCATTTTTTGATCTGTATTAACTTAAATGCTGTTCTGCTGCAAGCAAAGTACTGAGAACTAGAGTATAGATGGTGATTAAAAGCTGCATTCCACAAAGTTTTCCGACGTGTAGGCCGGATGGTGGTCCCAGGATTCGGTAGCATCATTGCCAAGATTGCTGCCATATCCTAGCCCTTGTGCATAACTTTAGCCATCCCCTTTAGTGTCATCCATGATGGAAAGCCAAGAGTATAAACTAGGTTGTGGAGTTAGGAGAACATGGGGATGTTGTTGGAAGGCAGATTCTGCAGATAAGACACATCAGTCAATTATAAGCACTTTCCTAGATTTACTGCTTTATTGGCTGCACCCACATGTTTTTCAAGCTTATCAGCATTTATCTTGGTGATTGAATCAGCATTTTTATAGCTAGTCACTACACAGTGATGTGTGGGTTTCTATACGTAACTGAAAATTTCAAGAGTCCAGAATTGTATCTGACCCCAGGTAAGAAAGGAAAAGAATCCGAAAACATAGATGCCAGTATTTGTATAGATTAAAGTCCTGGCAAGCATATCCATACTCCTCATTACATGACAGGCCAAATGTCTGTCTGGCTCTATATGTTAGTCTTTACATTTGCTTATATGGAATAGTGTTGCAGACTGTACTAGATCTTACATCCAGTGGAAGAATATTGTATTTTACACACTTTTTTTTTTATTTTTATCCGGGTTATTTTTATTAAATATATTTAGGCAACTAATAAAATGCAAAAAACCCCTTACTTCCCCTCTTACCTCCCTTCCAGGGATGATGCCATATCCCCTCTGGCTGCTGTGGTTGGTTTGATACTGCTACAGCCACTGATCGGCTGCAATTGTCATGTGCCATTGTTGACCTCACTGCTCAAAGCCAATCACTTCAGATCATGACCTCTCAAATGGCACCTGAGCAAAGCAATCTTGAGTCCACAAGAGCTAGGGGAGACGGTGGCAGTGCTGGGCCGGTGGCAGCATGTTCTATTCATCAGGGCACCTGTAGCCTAAATATATTTTATATAAAATAGAAGGGGATTTTTTACTGTAAGAGCAGTGACACTATGAAAGGTTACGTCCACACGGCATGGTTTTTTGGTTGGATTTTCAGGCGGTTTGCAGATTTGGAAACTGCCTGAAAACCAACAAGCAACCATCACCATGGAGTTTAATAGAAAATCCGCTCAGTAGTCAACACTGAACGTATTTACAACTAGACCGATTTTTACACCATCTGTATTCTGAAAAACTCGGGACATGCACAATCTTCCGCCCGGTTTTCTGGCAGAAGATGTGCTCTTCAACGGTTAAGGGGGATGGGTAAATCCACAAACCAAAGACAGAACTGTCCCCTAAAACCAGTCAAAAGACGATAAAAGACCGGCCGGGTTCTTAAACAGAATCTGAGCGCCATTTTACACTTGCCGTGTGGCCGTGCCCCAACTTTCCAGCAGAGGAAGTTGTCGCGGTGATCTCGCTAAAGGAGTTCAGAATAGGCCTAACGTCATATTATTGCACTCTATAAATGCGAAGTTAGAATATTGGAGAAGGGTTGTTGATCAAGGGATTTATTCCGATGGTCACATTGGAGTCGGAAGAAATTGTTCCCTAAAGGCTGCTACCTCCTGGGATTTTTGTCTTCCTTTGGATCAACACCGTAGGACACTAGACTGAGCCGGATGGACGTCTGTCTTTTTTCAGCCTTACAAACTATGTAATCGCTTTATTAAATATTTTTTTTGTTTCTTACACCTTGGTAGACAATGGGTGATGGATGCCATTGTACGGCACCCATTAGGGACATCTGTTAAACATGAATTATTTGTGATGTTGAGAGCATTGCGCAGTAAAGTGGAAGCCGTCCCTTGATTTCAATATATTATTCTACAGTTAATAAGATTACACTTTAGAGGTAATGGGCATGTATTCATCCATTCTGCTGGCTGCCAGCTAAACTATCTCTGCATTCATGCTGTTCACGTGCCAGTAGAGTGGATGGGTTGAAATCTGCAGCAGTAGCAGCATTTCTTTGCCAGAAACCACCTACAGATTATTTTAACAATATGTCTTATGTATTATTTGTGAAATCTGCCAAATTTGAAGTGGTCTATACTGGGCCTGTGTAACCAGCTGTTCTAGGCACAATGAGCTCTGCTTGGGGTATTGATAGTATTGCTGAACATATGGCACTAGTATAGGATTTGCCTACTTGTAGTATGTAATTAGTTTAGGTTCTGCTAAAGGATAAATGACCCCGATTGTGCCTTCGTTGTAAAGCGAAACCGTTATGTGGTTGGATGCTGCCTAATCATGAGATGAGGAAATCATATGAGAATCGTTTCATATACCCAGAAAAGGAACATATGACGATTCTGGGAAGAGCAATTCAATAATTGGTTATTGAATCTCTCCCATTAGCAGCAGTTTTAATGCAGTAATTTCTGTGACTGTCACAATTATGGATGGGCTTGAAAAAAAAAAAAATAATTCATGCACATGTTGCAGACCCCATTTAAAGGTATCAAACTGATTTTTCAGTCAGGGATATTTCTGCCATGATATATGCCCTTGATGTGTGCTTGTCCTGAGTCCCCACTATTTAAAGGGTTTTGCCACGATGGAGAATCATGGGCAAAAGTTACAGCGCAGACTGGAGAGCTGGTCGCGCTTGCGCAGTCACGCTCCATTCTGTCCTATAGGAGTTCTGAGTTCAGCCGAGCGGTGTGTTCAGCTCTGTTCGGAGAATGGAGAGCCCTGCATAAGCGCGACCGACTCTCCAGTCTGCACTGTGACTTTCAGGGGGCCGTTCCTGAGATCGGTGCGGGTGTGCCATTATTTTCTATTGCGGTACAACACCTTTAACCCCTTTAGACGAACGCCTGAAAAGTAGTTGATGACCAGCACATATTTTTTTAGTTTTTGCCTCTTTGCGTTTCAACAGTCGTAACTTTTTTATTTTTTTCAGTGGCGCAGTTGTATGAGGCCAAATTGTACTTTTTTGGGGAATAGTTTAAGTTCACTTATAAATTATTGCAAAATTTGTCACATTTTTTTCAAATTGATTTATTTTGATTTTTTTTGTTACACCAATCACATTTCACACTTAACCTGTAGAATTCATATAACAAGTTATTATTAGGCCTCGTTCACACGGCTTATTTTGCCGCGGATTGGCGCCGTACTGTGCGCCGGATTTGCGCTGCAGTACGGCGGCAATCCGTCGGAGTCATTACGGTAATCCACTGCTCTCATAGAGAACAGTGGATTCCGTCGCTCCTCCCCGCTCGGCGAATCCGCCGCGGGGGGAGAAAGTGACATGCACATTATCCAGGCGCAATACGCGCCGTGGATAATGCAGGTCTATGGGGCCGGGGAGCAGCGCCCCCGCCGCACTCCGGCCCCGCCCCCGTCCCACCCCTTATTCGCGGCGGATTTGTGAGCCGGATTGCGCTCACAAATCCGTCGGGAATAAGCCGTGTGAACACGGCCTTATGGTCATGTGGATACCTAATATATGTAGGTTTTTATTTTTGTGTGTAATGTATGCACAATTATTTTTTATTAAATATATTTATTTTTCTACTTTTTTTTTTTTTTCAATCCATTGAAGGTATAACTAAAATTTTTTTGCACTTTGTAATATATTTACATATTCATATATGCTAATACATTATAATCTGTCAGTTTGACACAGGCAGTGATCAGGGCAGCACAGTCTGCCCTGATCACTGGCTTGTTACACAGACAGCCCTGGGGCCACTGCAGCAATTAAAGGGTTAAGCGCCGGGGAGTGGAGGAAACCTCTCTGGGAATAGGGCTGTACACTACAGTCCTGTTCTCAGCGCAGCTGCAGCGCCGGGCGGTCATCAAGGGGTTAAGCAAATCTGTAGATAATAGTTAAACAGTAAACCTATATCTGGTGGTGCCAGAAATGAAGCTGCAAGGAAATTTTGATTTTATGGGGGAGATTTCCTCCTAACAGACCTGATCCTGTTCTGCATAATTAACGCATTTCTGTTTAGTCAAATGACAATTCATCAAAGAATCTGTGCAGTCAGGATCTGAAGGGTGGATGTCGGTGCCTACAGGGAATGATTGCCGGCTATGTATTTTCATTAGATTAAGCTGGATGGCTGGTTTCTACCTCCGCTTTTTTAGGACAGGGCTGTGATCTGTGACTATAGCTTAGCTACAGCGGGTCTCCTTTTTGAAAAGTGTCTGACAATAAGGCTATGTTCACACGGCTAATTGCAGGACGTACAGTACGCCCGCAATTATGACGGGTGTTCGGGAACTTGCGGCAATCGGAGCATACGCAGCCCGCCGGCCCCATAGACACGCACTACTTGCGGCGCGTAAGCGCCGTGAATAAATGACATGTCAATTATCTCTCCACACGTACAATACGATTGTATTGTATACGCGGGGAGAGGTGTAATCCATAGTTCTCTATGAGAACTGTGGATTACCGTAATGATTGGGATGCATTTCGCTCATATTAGAGCGCAGCACGCTCTCATTACGTGGCGAAATGCATCCCAAAATAAGCCGTGTGAACATAGCCTAAGACTGACCATCACAGCTCTGAATGGTTGCTACAGGCAACAAAGACAGTCTTGCTGCTAGACAGTTTTCCTACATAAGGCCCAGAATCTTCCAAGAGCCTGAGGTAGTCGAAGACACACCTCCTGTGTCATCATTGGTTCAGGCTGCTACTCTCATCTGCCCCCTGCGGCTCTGCCTCTTTAGATTGACTACTGGGTATAACATTCTATTACAAGTCACCAGAATGTCACTGCATGAAGAGCTGACTTTTCTTACACCAAGGACAAAAGCATTATGAGGCTCAGACTACTAAATTGTGCCACAGACTGATGCAAAAGAGCCTTAGCAAGGGGAAGTCTGGAGGGATGCTCAAACGGGAAGCAGCTGCTTAAAGGGATTTTACCATGAGGTAAAAACCCCTGCAGTGACCGCACGCAGCGAGCCTGCCATGCTTGTGAATGAGGAGTGCAGCATTTCCGGCCGTCCACCTCATTCACTTCTATGGGAGTTTCCAAAGATAGCCGAGCACGCACTCGGTTATATTCAGAAGCTCCCACAGAAGTGATTGGAGAGAACAGCCGCCCTCCCTATTCACATGCATAGCCAACTTGCTGCCAGTGCAGGGATTAAAACCTCATTAAAGGAGTGTCCATTTTATTGAAAATCAACAAACTATCTACTCCTTTTTTAAAGCGGCGCTGCTAGTGCTCAGCGCCTGCAATGTCACGTGATGCTGCAGCCAATTACAGGCCTCAGGTGTAATTCATACAGGATGAGATGGCTGTGTGGTCACATAAATCACTGCAGGGTGTATTAGTGGCTCTGGACAGGAGTGAGTTAATTTACCCGTCCCCCTTAACTGTTCTTTCTATATTAACCCCTCTTTTTTTTTTTAAAATATATATATTTGTACGTGTGTGTATGTATCTATCACGATCTCAAATTTAATCAAACAAAAGCAGACATGTTTCCCCAATAATTGCTTTTAACATATCAAATTGGGGAAACGTGTCTGCTTTTGTTTGATTAAATTTGAGATAGTGATGCTGTAGTCAAATTTAAAAAAAAAAAAAAGTCTGTTTCCTGACATCCATGCTCGGAAACGTTCACTCCTGAATGGTGATGTCAGGCTGTGGCATGTGACCACTGAAGGGGTGACAATTGCACCGGAAGGGAGTAAACCAAAAATGCATAGATGATGGGCAGCGCTGGGATAGAGCTTAGTGGGCAGGTTGGTATAAGGTGGTGGGGGTTTTTTTTGTTTTTTTTTTTACCGCATCACTATCTCCATTTGAAATAAAAAAAAAAAAAAAAAGTCTGATCACAGCATGGGCATCACATTACGAAGGTCCCACTTACCATGCAGGCATTTTTAAAACCATAGAGTAGGATGAAAATACCTAACATGGATTAAGTACATGATTTCAGGCAAATCTACTTTTTACAGAGATGGTAATTGAGTGACATGTAATTGTCGAGCTTGGTAAGGGTGAGTTGTTTTTGCAGGCAGCAATACATTGTTGGGCTCTTCATATGGTAAAAGTTAGGGGACTGACCGTTTTTACATTACCAGCACTAATGTTAACCTATTGGGTAAGAGTGGGGCGCGTGAACTGGCAAATGGACACAATGGCCTTGTTGCACTAATCTATTTCCGAGTAATCTTTATGGTGTTTGGAGCCCTGGCCTTCATTTATATAGCGCCAGTATAGCAGCACTGTACAGAGATTATCATCAATCACACCAGTCCATGTCCCTGTTGGGGCTCACAATTGAAATCGGCCAATTAGTTTGGAGAGGGGGGGGGGGAATATCATTATCCAGAGAAAAACCACAAATTTGAGGCGATCATACAAACTCCACGCAGATGTTGTATTTAGCTGAAATAAAGCCTAAGACCCCATAGCAACAGTGACCACCAGGCTGCCTGTGATTGTTGGACACTGGATTCTTATAAATGGGGTATCTGGCCTTATTTAGCAAAACCATATAAAATGCAGTTTTTTTTTTTTTTTTTCCCATTTCTTCTTTAACCCTTTTTAGGTGTTGTGTCCTTGTGTTATGTGTTGAGTCTGTTGGCTTGTTGCCAATTTTTTTTTCTGTTGGATTAAAAGTTGTAACGTCTCTAAGCTTGAGCTGTGTGTTGCTCCTTCACTTCCCCCTTTTTCTGGCATTGATGTGCTTGTATAACAAAGCATGCTATTGTTTCTATTAATCATCTAGAGCCCAATGATCCTTAATCGCAGTGTGACTATATGGCGTGTATACAGCAGTAACAATAATGGTCTGTAGTGGTGTTATTCTTACACCAAAGCAAATAGCTAGATTAGTATTTTCTGAACTGCGTCTCTTAAAATCGTCTCTCCCATATTACAAAGTGACGGCATATGTCTAGAACTTCCATCGATCCTGAGAACAGGGAATCAGCCTTGGTTTAGTCCACCATTACCATTTCTAAGCTTCCTCTGTATAGCAGCGCTCCTGTCCACATGACTTTTCATGGAACCACAGTGGGCCTCATTTACTTGAGTAGGATTACACCAAGATCCCCTGGACAGCTGGTGCAGGGGAAAAATAACAGACTTTCTATATTCTTATGATCAGCGGGGATTATAGAGGTTAGACCCTTACCCATCACAAAGTGAAGACCAATCCTAATGAGATGGGAATACTCCTTTAAAGGGTTATTTCCATCACCTTACTTTCAGGTTAGGAGACTGGATTGACACCGCCATAGAGAATGTAGAGGTGACATTCTCCATTCTGTTCTATGGGAGTTCTGTACAGCTGAGCATGTGCGCTCAACGAAACTTGGAACTCCCATTAAAATGAACAGAGTGCCACACATGAGTAGCCACCTCTCCGTACGACACAGATGTTCTGAGGCCTTTTCTCATAGTAGGTGCAAGGTTTCAGACATTTATGGTATATCGATACTTATTCTGTGGGAGTTCCAAGTACAGCAGAGTAAGTGTGCTCGGCTGAACTCAAAACGCCCATTAAAGTGGATAGTGTGCATATGTGTGGCCACCTCCATTTCAAATGGAGATGTTCGGGGGTCTATCCTCAATAGAAGTGTAGATTCCAGATGTGGTACTTGCTCCTATCAGACGTTTAGGACATGTTTTATCATGTTTGTCTGAAAAGGGAATATGCCTTTAACTGTGAAAGATTTTCACCCCTACTCTCCAAAACTCAATTGTATGAAATTCATTGTAAACTGTATGATTTTTTTTTTTTTTTTTTTCTTCCCTTAAGTTATGGCTGAAACATTGTTCAAAAAAAAGTGAAACTTTTTCTTTTCTTCTTTGAATATGTGCAAAAATTACACTAAAGTGGTCCTATGGGGACTAATAGAATTAATCAGTGACGCAATCTGCTTCTTAAACATAAGTGAGTTACATGTAGGTTTAAGTATTAAAGAAGTGGTCCAGTAAATAAAAACAATTATCCTTCAGTTGGACCGGGATGGGAAGAAAAATGTATTTTAAAAAAGTGTACTTACCAACAGGTCTCCCAACCCTATGAAGTACCCAGAGGTTCTGCTCCTCTGGACTTCTGGGTTCTTGTCCCAATATGCAGGAGAGTCTCCTGCATATTCTAAGTGAATGGAATCAAGCCTCTTCTTTGTGTCGGGACAAGAACCCAGAAGTGAGGAGGGGTGGATCACCAGGGAGCTCCATAACTTCAGGGGCTGGTTTGCTTGTAGATAAGTTTAACGTGTTTTATTTCCCCCCCTTCCTCCCCACCCCGGTCCCATTGAAGAATATTTTTTTTGTTGAACAACCCCATTAAAGTCTTTGCAGAATTTTTTAGTGTTGCCTAGTGGCTTGTGTTGTTGTAGTTATACATACATCTTAACTATCTCACCTCCTTAGTTCGGTTTAACTCCTGGGTGTATTTTCTACTGGTTTGTAGAATTCTGTGTTAACTAGTAGATTCTCGTTACACATGGCGTCCTATGTAGTTGGATTTTATCAATATAAAGTTGTCATTAGATGGCTACATCCTGTCTCGGAATAATACTATAGCAAAAGGGCATCTAGTGCTAGAGGGAGGAAAGTTTGTACAACAATATAGGAATGGAATGGATTTCCACTAACTTTGTGTCTACATTGGAAATAAGTTATGTCCACCATTTAGGGTGCTTAAACTAATATGCATTTTACATACTGGATGTAAGTTATTTGGAATGTAGATAGAAAGTTAGTGGCAATCCACTCCTCCTCTCTCTCCCAGGTAACTGACAAGTCTTAGGCTGTAATCCTTATTTCTTCTTTTATTTTAATATTCCTTGACAACTTCGTTGGACACTTCCTATCCGGACATGTCATTTCCAGTATTACATGCTGAATGTAAGGTCTGTGTTCAGGATGCTGCCGCCTTCACCAACTTCTACTGCTTCTTCTCATCCCTTCCACACTCTGATCTGCTGTGCAAAAACTTCTCCCTCTACATGTTACTATCTGTAAAGCTGTGTTCACATTGTATTTTGATCTCTGCTTAATGTGTGTAATAGGATAGGCTTCTGCTAGACACAAAACAAAATGGTAGGAAGCCTTAAACAAAATGGTAGGAAGTTTTAGGGGACGTTCACACGGCACATGACAAATACCGGTCGGTTTATCCGACCAGTATTTGTCCTGTTTTTTGTGCCGTGCACACGGCCGCAAGAGGACTGCTTTTCTCCATGGTTTGCGGAGAAAAGCCTTCCCCCTTCACCGTCCGGAAACTGGACAGAAGAATGAACATGATAGGATGTCTGTTGCATAAAACAGATCAAGAATTGACATGTCAATTCTTTGAACAGATCAGAAAGACGCATGTAAAACGCGCAACAGCGTTCAGACGTGTGAATGCTGATGCATGTTTTACATTGAAAGCAATGGAAATCACACTGCACATTGTTAGATGCGTGTTTGGGTCCAAAACACAGATCCAAATGCGCATCTAAAACACGGCGTGTAAACCTCCCCTTAACCTTTCAGTATAATCCTGCCTGTGCTGATAATGAGGAGGCTACTAAAACAATGAAAATGCAGGATTTTTAAAAAGAGTGATATGAAAAATAAGAAAAAATTAAGTTGAACATAAAAACATGATTTGAATAGGTCATTTTTCTGATGACTCATTCCCTTTAAAGCTTGAAAACCCCATCAGTTGCTAATTTACAAGGTATCCTACCAGATGAACTACTAATACAGTATTACAGTGACGCTTTTTTTAATTTTTTTTTTTTTTTTTACTTAAACTCCTTAGAGGGGTTTTGCCACGATGTAATGTTGACGTGGGATCCTCCAAAATGGGTATTTAATCATTTTTCTAAATATGTGATTACAAAAATTGCAGTCTGAAAGAGCTACAGGCTGCCTTACCTGCCCTTAGTTACTTAAAAGCTTCTATTAGATACGACCTGACGAGCTGCTGGCCCGGCTTGAGCACAGAGAAAGCTTCTTATCTGATGAGAGGGAGCTGAAGAAGCTTTCAAGGCATTGGGTAGAAATATGTTGTGTTTTGTATACAGAATCCACTAGTTGTAGTGTGATTATCTGAGTAGATCCCTGCTTTATCTGATGACAGGGAACATGAAGGAGCTTTCAAGCTGCTGTGGAGAAAAGGTGTTGTCGTTTGTATACAGAATCCACTAGTTGTAGTTTGATTATTTGAGTGAACATTTCACACGATCCCTTATGCACGGCTCTGTGCTCTGGCAGTCTGTCTCTCTCTCTTAGCTCATAGTGGCCTGTTTACATTTGCTTCTTAGCAGATAAGGCACGTCCTGGCAAAACTCCTTTAAGTTGATAAGGAATTATTAGAGCAAGTCCCCACAATCTGTGCCTTCTGAGATCAGTTTGTCAAGGTACCCTTTAACAATTGTTATGAGGTTATCTACTTTCTATAATTTCTGTTGAGGTTTTACAATAAATTTGCTATATTGTGCTTTGGTGCAATTACTTTTGCACTGTGTAATAATAAATATAACTAGATCAGTAATTTGTAACGAGCAACTATGAAATCTAGCTGATTCCTTGTCTAAGATGTGCAACAGTAAATTTTAATCCTTTTTCGTTCGGTGCCCCCAAATTGCGTGGCCAGTGAAGGTGCAAAGTTTGAGAATCTCTTTATACCATGACACATTCAGGCTTCTGGGTTTTATGCCTTCTTTATAGCTTTCAGGCTTAGAGCTGCTTTTTATAGATGGAAATATTTGACACTTTAGAACTGCTTTCTGTATTAAAATCTAAAATTAAGGACAGGGGTTACCTGTAGGAAAATCTGCCCATGTCTTGCACCTCGAAGCAGCAGGGAGTAATGCTAGTGTATTCCGTTCGCTCGATCTGAGACGGTTATTCAGAAGCTAAAACTTGTGTTATAGATTCGATATTCTGATGTGGATATTATTACATGATATTGATCCGATATTGCGTTCCTTAAAGGGGTGTTCCAGCAGTTCAAAATGCTCATTAGTCGGTTGGGGCATGATGAAAAATAGAAGACAGGAAGCATACTTACCTCTTTGATGCTTTTGTTCCGTCACCGCGGCCGTCCTGGTGATGCCCGCATTAGCTGTGAAAGTTTGTCGCTTATGCGATACAGGCTGCAGCAGTCATGTGGGCATTGTGGCCTGTGATTGGCTGCTTCTGTCACATGACAATGAACGTCTACTGCTATTGCTGGGATCACCAGGATGGCCGGCAGTAACGGAACAAGAGCCTCCAGGAGGTAAGTATGCTTCCTGTTTTGCTATTTTCCATCATACCCTGATAGACGAGCAAGCATTTTGAACTGTTGGAGCCCCCCTTTAAGCATATTTAGCTATTTTATAAGGGGAAAAATATATGCATTTGTATTCAAATGTAGCAGATTTGAGTGCTTCATTAAGCCAATTGACCATATCTTGTGCATTATTACCCCACGCTATGACCTTTTTGTGCTTTTCCGTAAGACTTCAGGTTAAGCTACCAATAGGTACAAAGTAGCTATATAACACACCCACATGCAAAACTAGCTGCTTCACCCGCAAAGCCGTGCAGCCACTTGCTTTTTCAGGTAAAACTTACAATGTCATGACCCTTAACAGTATGTTTGACACCCACATTCACCACTTGTGGATCTCAGCCACGTGCATTCTGCCAGCGGGTTAAATTACACCCATTATGTTTCCTTGATATCATGAATTGGGCCAAATGATAAACTCAGCTGGCAAGTAACAAATGATCTGGAAAGGTTTTGTATGACCCAATCGGGTCTAAAAAAAAAAAAAAACCCCACTATGTAATGAGGGAGTAAAAAAACACTAAGGGCAACTATAGCCCAGGCCCTTTTGACCACATTTTTGTTATTACTGTGTGTTGTAAATCTTTGCCCTGTCATGAAAAGGCCATATTTGTTAGGTGGACACTTTACAGACTTTTCTCTGACACCCTTCTCTCCAGAACCGCATCCTAAACACCCCAGTCCAGAGTCACCTGGGTCTCCTTTTGAAATGATTTCCAACAGCTCAGGCTTTGAGTTTAAAGACTGTGAAGACAAAGCTATTAACCATGGACTTTCGTACACTTCTACCCAAAGACCCCTACGTGACCAGTCTCCTGATGAACCATTCTTGGCTGGGTACGGAAAGCCAAGTTCTTCTATTAATAAGGAGGAGCAATTTATCAGCAAGTTTTCAATGCAGAACATTATAACTCATAGGCCAGAAGACTTGCAGCCTGGACATTTGGCTACTGTTGAAGTGCCAGTTAAATCTGACCATCCGCTTGCATTTTCTCATGAAGGCCTAGAAGGAACTTGTAAAGTGGCTAAAAATGAAGACTACATGAAAGACAACCTAGGCTCGTGTATAGATATTGGGTCTGTAAGAAGTGAAGAGCATTCGTACGACTCAAAGACTGATCTTCGATGGCCAGATGTAGAGGAAGACTTGGATAGTTCTGGAGAGTCTGATGACACCGTCATAGATGCTGGATGGAGAGTTAAAGCTTCACTGACCGATCAAAGGGAGCATGCCGAGGATGGCTGGGTTGAGCTCACTGATACACACCAAGGAAAGGAACCTAGAACAGAAGTCGTGACAAAGTCTGAGAATGTGATCGTCCATTCTAAAACCTTACCTTTAACCGATAGCAGTTCTGAGAAGCTCAGCAAGGCCATTTCAAAGACCCCAGACTCCCCGCATAGTGAAGGTTTTGTAGACTTGACAGAAACAGGTGTTAATGACCCTCATGCAGGAACTATCCACTATTCAGGGTCTGAGTCCTTAGAAGATAAAGTACAGGAAAGTCTAACGATTGAAGCACTGAAAGCATTGGCTGCTGGGGTGCAAGACTGGAATTCAGAAAGTCGAGAATCCTCTCCAGAAATCCTGTCTCCTCAATGTACCCACTTTCAGGAGTTAAAAGAGAGACCAGATCAAGCAGCACTGCCCCTCGAATCTACTGTACGTGGTACAACTCTGAAAGGTAAAGAAGAATTGTTATCGAATGCACCGTTGGCATGAGCCTCACATTTTTGACTTGCACCGTTCATGCCCAATCATCTGTTGGCATGCACTATTGGCATGGGCCATGAACCACTGGCATGCTCTAGATGTCTTAATACCCATTGCAGATATGCATCCTAGATGCCCAGCGGCACATCTTTGACTCACCGCATGTGCAACTTGCTCTTGGCACAGCAGCCTGCCCTCTCTGTACACATTGCTGCCATGCACGGCTATCCAATTTTTACCTTTTACCTGCTTTTACCTTTATGTACTTTTTGTAAGTTTGGACTGGCATGTATGTATCCTCCCTGTGTACTTCTCCTTCTTATCTACTGTGCGTATAAGTGTATCGATTATGTGAATATCTATTACATATCTATTTCTCATCATGTCAAAGCTTCTGTGAATGAAAACCTCCAAAACCCAATGCATCATTTATTTTTATGTTCTGTTTACTGCTGTTTTAAAGGGGCTATCCGGGATTGAAATAAATGGCTGCTTTCCTTCCAAAACAGGACCACACTTGTTCAAAGCTGGTGTGCGACCTAGCCCTACTCGCTTCAATACAAATCATAACCTGTAGACTGAGGTGGCACTGTTTTGGGCTATAACAAAAAAAAAAAAAAAACAGCCATGTTTTTCTAATCCAGTATAAGGCTACGTTCACACGGCTTATCCACGGCGTAATTGCGGGGACGGATTTAGCCTGCAATTACGCAGTGTGCCGTGCAGCGGGGGCGCCGGCAGCTCGCCGATCCCCATAGACATTCATTATCCACGGCGCGTATCCCGCTGTGAATAATTGACATGTCACTTTCTCCCTGCTCGCGAAATATGGCGAGCGGTTAGAGGAGACGGAATCCATAGCCATCTATGAGAACTGTGGATTACCGTAATGACTGGGACGGCTTTCAGTCGTAATTCGCGCAGTACGGCGCGAAATACGGCGTGAAATCCATCCCAAAATAAGCCGTGTGAACATAGCCTTACCCCTCTAAGTTTTGGTGGTGGGTTCAGGAATTTTTTAACACTCGTTAGTTTAGGCTTTCCAAACCTTGCCCCTATTGCCGTTATCAGTAATTAGGGATATAAAACCTTTGTTAAAGCAATATCAAACCTATAGCTGATTTAAAAAAGAATGAATAGATGAACTTGCCCACACTACTGTATCTATCAGCAAGATTTTCTTGAATTAGCGTGGAAGAAATCTTGCAGAGAAAGCCGATGATTGCTCCTAATTTTCATTTGTCTGACTGAGGGGTGGGTCTCTGTCAATTGGAGGAGCTTAGCATTTTCTCCTATTAGGGGATGGTCACGCAACGTTTTTTAATACGTTTTCGGGTACATTTTATGCACCGAAAAACTGAACCCAAAACGTATTCAACAATGTTCAGTGTGATTTTACAGTGAAAGCAATGTAAAATGCGCATCGGCGTTCAGACAATATGTGGTTTATATGCATCTTTCGGATTTTGGTACTTGGGGTACGTTTTTTGGATATGTTTTACGTGGCGTTTTTTAGAGAAAAACGCAGTGTGAACATACTCTTAGTCAGGACTGTGGTGAGAGGATTTTGCTGCAGGTAGTTATGTTGCAGCAAGACACAGACTTTTGAGAAGAGGTGGGAAATGGCTGAACTTCTGGGACGCATTCTTCTTATACAGTGCACAGCAAAAGCCTTTATACCCCATGATTTTTAAATTCTAAAGCCACAGACTTAAATGTATTTTATGTGATGGAGCAACACAAAGTATAAAGAAAATGATACATACTTTTCCAAGTTTTTGCAAATTAAAAAAATGTGCCATGCGTATGTATTTTGCCCCTTTTACTCTGAAATAAAATCCGGTGTGATCAATTGCCTTTAGAAGTCACCTGATTTCTAGAGTACATCTGTATTTAACTTATTCTCAGTATAACTGTTTTGTAAAGCCCTCAGAGAGGCATGAAAACCAAGGAACACACCAGAAAGCATAAAGACAATCTGCCACATAGTTTATGCCCCCCCCCCCTTGCTGAGGGCAGCACAAGCCAGTGTCATGCTGTTTCCAGCGCTGTGTCCATTATTCTGTAAGAAGCAGTGGATTCAGAGCATACAGACACACATGTATGAACCTGTTTAGATCTAAAACTCACTTTTATGCCCATAGACTATGAGCAAAAGAGTGAGTTTTAGACCTAAACCGTTTCATACATGTGGCCCTTAAAGGGATTTTGCCAAGAAGTCAGTTCCTTACCTGTTATCTGATCAGGAGACCAAATTAACTCGGCATGCTGAATCACGGGGGAGACGGAGGGGGTCGGAGCAGAGACGAGCAGTGCCAAAGCGCATCTACAATGTTTACACAAATAATTACATTAGAACCAGTGGATTCTCTATACAAAAGACAGGATATTTCTCCACAGTCCCTTGCTAGCTCCTTCATGTTCCTGGTCATCAGATAAGTGCAGACAGAGCAAGCCCGGCCAGATCAGCTCCTGGTCGTGTCTAATGTAAACTGTCAGGTAACTAAGGGCATGGAAAGAAAGCTGTCACAGGCTTCACTTTTTGTAATCACATATATTTAGAAAAGTGATTACCCATTTTGGAGGATCCCGCAACAATATTACATCGTGGCAAAAACCCTTTAATGCTCAAATCTGGCAGTTTTCAGTCAGAAAAGAGTCCAGCTTATTCATAAGCAGGTGTTAGCCCTGCCCAATTACTGCTGGCCCCACCCACCTGACAGTTATTCACATGTTTCTATTCAAAGTTACAGGGTAATCAGTTGCGGGGGCGGGGTTAGCCTTAGATGGGCGGGAAATGAATTAAACACACTATTACTGGCTGAAAACTGCAGATTTGAGCATTAAAAACTCAAACTGCTGAATCTTACAGAATAATGGACACAGCGCTGGAAACCGCAGGTCTGACACTAACTCGTGCTGTCCTTTTATGTAAGCCATTTTTGAAAGCAAACAATAAAAAGTACTGTTTGTTGTTTGCAAAAAGTTGTAGAGGAACCTTGCATTCATGTAGAAGGTGCTTTGGTCAGATGGGACCAAAATTGAACTTTTTGACCGAAATGCTACGTCTGGAGGAAAGCCAACATTGTATATCACTCTGAACACACTATTCCCATTGTGAAGCATGGTGGTGGCAGCATCATGCTGTGGGGATGCTTTGCTTCAGCAGGGACTGGGAGCTAAATTCTGGGCAATCCTGGAGGAAAAACTGTTAGATGTTTCAGAAGATTTGAGACTGGGGTGTAGGTTCACCTTCCAGCAGGACAACGACCCTAAACATACAGCCCAAGCTACAATGGAATTGGTTAGATCAAAGCATATTAATGTGGTGATATGGCTCAGTCAAAGTCCAAACCTAAATCCCATTGAGAAACTGTGGCAGGACTTGAAAATAGCAGTTCGCCAACCAATCTGACTGAACTACAGTGATTCTGAAAGGAAGAATGGGCAGAAATTCCAGCCACTAGATGTGCAAAGGTGGAAGAGACATCCCCAAACAGACTGCAGCTAAAGGGGTCCTACAAAATATTGCCTCAGGAGGGCTGAATATATATTCACGTCGCATTTTTCCATTTGCAAAACGTGGAAAAGCACGTGCCCTTTTCTCTACACTTCACAAATACCTGCTAGTTTGTGTCACTCTATCACATAAAACATCAAATGATTTGATATTTATATATTGTTTGTGGCTGTAACATTTTAAATGAGGAACAGTTCAAGGGACATGAAGGTTTTTGTCGTACCTGCAATTTGAGAAAAAACATGATCGGCAAAGATTGAGGGAAGAAATGTCTGCATATTTTTGTGCATTTATGAGGTTTAGTTTTTCCTACTGTCAACCATGTCTAAGCAAGTAAAGTAAATATGTTGTCTATTTAATGGCTTCTAGTACATATGAGTTTTGGTGGAGATGGACCCAGATGAGGTTGTTTTATTCTCATTCTTGGCTCTTTAGAAAGAGGCCATACCATGTTAAATGTGTGCAAAGCACTTATTCGACTGGTGACTATTCCTTACTGTCTCTTCATACACTTACGCACTTGATTCAGCCAAGCATGTGTGCGTTTTTAGTGGGGTAAAAGGGAAATTAGCTGCTGCCCAACACCTCTGATGCTGGCTTATCCCCCTTGAGAACAACAAAAGAATTGGGTGATGAAATTAACGTGATTCTCCTTTTGGGGGACCTAGCACAGCCCCCATATAATACAAATACATATAAGCTAGTCAGCTGGTCTTTCCAAAATATTTGGGTTCGGCTGACTTTGCAGCTATATTTTTGGGCACCTTCAAAGCCATAGGTACCTTAATGGCACGGTCAGTCATTTGATCAGTTCTTATAAGATATCACAAAGTTTATTGGGAAAAAAAAGTGACTGCATGGTTCAACTAGCCTCTGTCTTCTCACCATGGATGATTAGCTTCTTATCGCCTATATTCTTCTCTTCCAGTGCATTTTAGAAATTGGTGAACCTCCCTAGAAAATAATCAATTGACCACTTGAATTTTTTTTTTTTTTTTTTTTTTGCCGGCAGTTTTCCATAAATTCAATGTATGGGGCAGATCCGGAAACCGGCCACAGTCTTTAGCACAGATCTGCGCCGAAAACCACGGTCCATCAATGTTAAAATGCCATCAGGTTTTGGACATCATTTTAACATTGCTGTGTAGACATGGCCTTCATCTCTGACGTTATTAGAAGTGCTTTACAATCAGGTCTACAGCTAAGGTTCTGATACTGTAGTGACCTAGGAGCTGATGCAGTCATTTACAGAGGGGATATCTAGTATAGGGTAGAACATGTTAATGGACACATATTGCAAAGTGACAGAAAAAAGATGTAGCGCCAAGCGTGGATGCAAGTATCAAATTTGGCTGCTTATCTATACTTGTACATGTAGCAGAGGGTACACAGAAAACAACCTAGCGTTTCGGTATTATCGAAGCCCTTGCTCACGTTGAGCAAGGGCTCTTGATACCATAGCCGAAAAGCGTGGTTTTTTCTGTGTACCCTCTGCTATTGTCACAGAAATTAAAGCAGCAAATTTTACTTGCATCCGCTGGCCTATCTTTTTCTTGTTGCTGAATTTTGGAGGCTCTTTGCCGGGAGCTAAGGATCGGGCGTTCTGGGGTCTAGCTGCATCTAACCAGGGGGAACAGGGCGAATTAAAACCCTTAGGTGGTGATTGTGTTCTAGTTTTTTCTACTTTTGTTTTTGTTTTATTGCAAAGTGATTTTTTTTTTGGAATCTTTAAATAAAAAAGCAATCCTTGTAGTGAGACGACCCTTTAACTCTTAGTTTTTATATGCAATCGCATTCTAACGTTCTCCCTTTCCCTTTTAATGGGGCAGTGTGTGCTTTTCCATACTAATATGGATAATTTATTGGTGGATATTTATATTTACTGTACATTGCATTAATTCATCTAGACACTGAATAAAGTTCTTGGTCTCGGCAACATGGTCTGACTCTGCTCCTATCATTCTAAGCAGTTTACATGGTGTTGCGCTGTTTCGTCACTCTTTTCATTGTGATGCTATTGATTGGGCTGCTGTTGTTGCCGTAATTGGGTTTTTTTTTTTTTTTTTTTGGTTTTTTTTTTTTTTTTTTTTTTTTTTCTGTTTTGGGTTTTTTTTTTTTTTTTTTTTTTTTTTTTTTTTTTTTTTTTTTTTTATTTTTTTTTTTTTTTTTTTTTTTTTTTTTTTTTTTTTTTTTTTTTTTTTTTTTTTTTTTTTTTTTTTTTTTTTTTATTTTTTTTTTTTCTTTTTTTTCTTTTTTTATTTTTCTTTTCTTTTTTTTTTTGTTTTTTTTAAAAATTTTTTTTTTTTCCTTTTTTCATTCTAATTTTATAGTTGATGCTTGTTTTGTCATTTATTATTGTGATGGCCATTATTTTTGGGGTTTTGGTAGGTTAGTTAGTTCAGGCAAGTTCCTACATTTCAAGGACTTATCAGTTTTTAATCTATTAAGTGATGTTTATGTTATTAACGAGTGTTTAATTCCGTTTACCATTTACATGAGTTTTAATACTTCTATGCTGATAGGCGAAGACGTGTGGTGTTAGTCCATTTACTTTTGATTATTTACTTTTGGTTATTTATCCTTCCTGACGAGCAATGTTAGTCCGCCTACATTCACTACTCACAAAAAGTTGGGGATATTTGTGGCTTTTGGATAAAATTTATGGCAAACTTAAATTTCCTGCTACAATAATGTTTTATCCTGAAATACATATTTTACATATGTATTTAAGACGTATCATGCAATGGTGATTTTTATCATCTCAAACAATTTAATGAAAAAATGTCAGTGTCTCAATGTGTCATGCGGACTTTAGAGCTTGACAATGACGTCTCATTCTGTTCACAAGTCAAGTTATTGATTGCTGAGGCACGGCATCCCACTCTTCTTGAAGGTTATTGAGGTACAGAGTTACGAGCTTCTACACGGCGACAGCTAATCCTACAGGTTTTCTAGGGGGTTCAGGTCTGGAGAAAGTGCAGGCCATTCCATCTGAGTTACCCAGTCCAACGGTCCTAATCATGATGTGACCCATGAGCTGAGCTTTTTCATGGATGAATTAGCCCTGTGAATGCAGCGACAATGACTGGATTAATGTGTTTTAAGGTAGTAGATGCTGTCACTGTACCATCACTAGTGTAGGGCTTGCTGTATTGACTAGCCCACCTGCCCACCTGTACACCACCACCCCAAAAGTTTCTTTGCGGATGATGCATAAGCGCTCCCATGTGTTGCAATCTATTTTTAAGGGCCGGTTACAGCTTATTTCTGGCGGATTGAGCCAGTATTGCGCGCCGCCATACGGCTGGAAATCGTCCAGCCATACGTTATCCTTACTTCATTGAGAAACTGGGATTTTTTGTCCCTACCAGTTTGGCGATCCCCGGGGGGGGAAATTGACCTGTTCATTACCTGGCGGAATACGCGCCGGGATAAGTGCTCTTGAGGGGCGGCGCGGCAGCGCCCCGCCCTTTTCTAGCCGTATTGCGGGCGGATCCGTCCGCAATTCGGCTTGAATAAGCCGTGAACCGGCCTTCCATCTCTTAAGACTTTCACCATAGCCTTTGTCCACGTAGATGCCCTTGACCCATGCTAAGGCGATGTGCTGGGTAAAGTAGTCAGGAACTCTTGCCGATCATCTAGCACAAAGATCACACTAATGGAAAGATAACACGTTCTGGGAACACATGCCGTCTTACGCTCTCTTAAACCTTCCTTGGAGTTATTGTTCATCATCGACTCGCAGGAATTATTTACAATGAAGCGGTCATCAGTGCGTGATGTAGCCAAAGGGTGTCCACTTCTTTTCCTTTCTGCGACTGCTCTGTTGCAACCTGCTGATGACACTCCAATCCTAGTGGCCACTTCAGTCTTAGAGCATCGTGCTTGAATCCTCGCAACGGCGAGGTACTGTTGATCAATTGTAAGGTGGTGTTTTGGTCTCATGCCAAAATGTGAACAGCATGATGAGGACTGTTTAAATCCCAAATCAAATTCATCCCCTAAATTTATTGGGTGATTCAGGGATTAAACACCTGTTGTGAATTTTTTCATTAAGCTTCTTGTTAGAGAACAGCAAGTTGTGCAAAAAGTACTGAAACATTGAACAGTTGGACATGTGCGTTCTGAAGTTGAGATGGTCTCATTTGGTTCATTTAAAAAAAGTTTCAAGAAATTTTATGTTCATCCTGAAGGTTCAAACAAGTCAAATATCCCTAACTTTTTGGGAGTAGTGTGTGTGTATATACGAAGTCATTAGTTCTCCCCCTCCAAATATATTCTTGTATTCCTCATAAAATAAAAATTGTGTAATCTTTTTCCTTAATCTCTGCTTTGTGGTTTTTCTGTTAGGGTAAATTAGCACGCGGTATATTGGCGCATGCCGCTTTTTTTCACCTCTGTTAAACTTATGCGCTGGCCAGCGTGTACTTTCAACAGCGCTACGGCCTGGCCGCCTATACTTTTCCCTAGGCGCACAGTACACCCATGAAATGTCACAAACGTCACTTATTTTAGGCGAGTATGCCCCGGGGAAAGGGAGTACTTCAGGTAATCGATTTTTACAGCATTTGTGGGGTGGTGTTCTAGTGTATTGCAGCGCAATTATGTGCAGAAGTACGCCCAGCAAATACGTTGTGTGAACATACCCTTATTCCTTTTAGACACTTGTTACTAATTGGAAATGTCACCCTCCACAGACTGATATTGTCCAATCACTGCTAAAGTCGCGTGTGCAGTATCGCACCCATTTGACGATTGCAATGGTAAAACCCAGTTGACTCTCTGGTAATCAATTTCTAGAAGAAATAAAGTAACAGCACAAAACAAAGTTAAAGGGGTTGTCTCACTACATTGATTCATTTTAACTCAGTCCTGTTTTCTTGGTTTCATTTTGAATTCAGGGGCATGTTTACTTCTACTAGGCTGCAGTAGAAGCCAGGTCTGTAGCTATTGCAATCAGTGATGGCAGCCTATCATGAGAGAGTGAACAGGTCTGTAGCTATGGTGACCTGAGGAGCTGATGCAGTCCAAACAGTCATGGCCAAAAGTTTTGCGAATTATACAAATGTTAATTTTTACAAAGTCTACTGCATCGGGTTTTATAATGGCAATTTGCATATACTCCAGAATGTTATAAAGAGGGATCAGCTTAACAGCAATTAATTGCAAAGTCAATAGTTGCCTAGAAAATGAACTTTTTTCCCCCAAAACACATTTCAACTCCATTGCAGGCCTGCCTTAAAAGGACCAGCTAACATTGTTTCAGTGATTGCTCCATTAACACAGGTGTGGGTGTTGATGACGACAGGGCTGGAGATCAATCTGTCATGATTAAGTAAGAATCACACCACTGGACACTTTAAAAGGAGGCTGGTGCTTGGCATCATTGTTTCTCTTCTGATAACCATGGTTATCTCTAAAGAAACACGTGCAGTCATCATTGCACTGCACAAAACTGGCCTAACAGGGAAGAGTATCGCAGCTAGAAAGATTGCACCTCAGTCAACAATCTATCGCATCATCAAGGAATTCAAGGAGAGAGGTTCCATTGTTGCCAAAAAGGCTCCAGGGCGCCCAAGAAAGACCAGCAAGCGCCGGGACCGTCTCTTAAAAGTGTTTCAGCTTGGGAATCGGGCTACCAGCAGTGTAGAGCTTGCTCAGGAATGGCAGCAGGCAGGTGTGACTGCATCTGCACGCACTGTGAGCGGAAGACTCATGAAGCAGCAGTGCCTGGTGTCAAGGAGGGAGCAAAGAAGCCACTTCTCTCCAGAAAAAACATCAGGGAAAGACTGATATTCTGCCAAGGGTACAGGGAGTGGACTGCTGAGGACTGGGGTAAAGTCATTTTCTCAGAGGAATCCCCTTTCCGAATGTTTGGAACATCTGGAAAACAGCTTGTTCAGAGAAGACAAGGTAAGCGATACCACCAGTCTTGTCTCATGGCACTGTAAAGCATCCAGAAAACCATTCATGTGTGGGGTTGCTTTTCAGCCAAGGAATCGCTCTCTAACAGTCTTGCCTAAAAACACATCCATGAATAAAGAATGGTACCAGAATGTCCTCCAAGAGCAACTTCTCCCAACCGTCCAAGAGCAGTTTGGTGATCAACAATGCCGATTTCAGCATGATGGAGCACCTTGCCATAAAGCAAAGGTGATAACTAAATGGCTCAGGGAACAAAACATAGAGATTTTGGGTCCATGGCCTGGAAACTCCCCAGATCTTAAGCCCATTGAGAACTTGTGGTCAATCATCAAGAGACGGGAGGACAAAACAAAAACCAACAAATTGTGACAAAATGCAAGCATTGATTGTGCAAGAAATGGACTGCTATCAGTCAGGATTTGGTCCAGAAGTTGATTGAGAGCATGCCAGGGAGAATTGCAGAGGTCCTGAAGAAGAAGAGTCAACACTGCAAATATTGACTTGCTGCATTAACTCATTCTGTCAATAAAAGCTTTTGTTAATCATAATATGATTGCACTTGTATTTCTGTATGTGATAAAAACATCTGACAAACACACATAAAAACCAGAGGGCAACAGATCATGTGAAAATAGAAGATTTGTGTCATTCTCAAAACTTTTGGCCATGACTGTACAAGAGGGTATGTCTCAGAATAGGTAGGACACTGTTAATGGACATGTATTGCAAAGTGACTTGTTTTTCCAAGAGGTTTAACATGAAAAGTAATAATTGTAGTGAGACAATCCCTTTAAGAGAAGAAGCCCCAGAATTGTTTCATCGTAGCACTGGTATTTACTAAAATGGACGTGTCACAAGATATCAGAGGTCCCGTCTAATAAAGTCTATTTATGGGTTTGATTTTGAGCATGATGACTGCCTGAATACATATACACTTATCTGAAAGGGGATGTTCACACAGTGTCTTTTAGATACGTGTTTGGGTACGTTTTTCGGATCCTAAACAGACCCAAACGTATCTAACAATGCTCCGTGTGATTTACATGGATTATCATCATTCAGACGATAAGTGTTTTACATACATCTTTCGGATGCGTTTAACGGATCCGATCAAAGAATTGACCCGTCATTTCTTGATCCGTTTTACGCGGCAGATGTCCTATTTAAAACTATAGGGTACGATTCTGCTGCACAGAAAACCTATCCAAACATGCACCCAATATGTGCTAAGGGTTCGGATATGTTTTATGCAGAGTTTTTCAGATAGAAAACGGCGTACGAGCATACCCAGGACATCAGTGATAGTGGATAGTCTGTAAGACTTACAATTGTATTTACTTTGCTGAGAGCAGGGCTTGGTTATGTTCTGGCACAAAGCCTCTGGATATAAACCAGTGTGTTCGTTTGACTGATGGCAAACAGTGAGCATAAAAAATAAGTCATGTAATTACATTCATGCTAACATACTGCTTGATGCAGCAGTGGGTTAAGATTAAGAATGGGATGTCTGAACTGTTGCCAAACAGTTTTTTGACAATCTAAACTTAAAGGGATTGTCTCGCTACAAAGAATAGCTTTCAAAATGTAGAGAACACTAAATGAAGATGTTTTCCAAATATATTGCGTTGTTTATTTTTTTTTTTTTCTTTTAAGGAGCTACAAGTGATTTTATCACCTTCTGAGGGCTTTCAGGTTTCTCAAGAGACTGACCTGTGTACTCTATATCCCCTGCTGTTTGTTTTATCTGATAGCAGGGAGTGAAGTCATCCCACAGGTAGAGGCCAGCAGTGTGAGAGCTTGTGTGTTATCTGATCTTTCAGACAAAAGACTAATTACTCTACTGTTTACATTAGCTCAGAAGCTTCTCCAGACTTCAGAGAAGTTAATTTAGCTAATCTAGACTGATAGAGAGGTCTGAATACATGGAGCTCATATGCTAATTACAGACAGCTTGACCCGGAAGTGGCAGAGCAAAGCAGCATTTTTTCATTCATGCATCCTATGAAACTTTAAATTGCTGTTTTTTTTTTTTTCCTTTTTACATAAAAAAAAAAAAAACCCCAAAAAAACAGGTTCCAAAGCATGTAGTATCTTGCATATCTTGAGTTTGTACATTTTTTTTGGGGGGGGGAGCTTAGCCCAATGTTAATTTTTTTTATTTTCTAGAAAGTAGTTAATTTATATGCAAGCCTCAGTAGAGGAGGAATACCTGCTGGATTTTGGGGTCTCCTTTCTCTTAGGTTATATTTAGGCGCCGTTTCAGGTTGTGAAAATTAAAAACTAAAATGTTTCCCATATATGCAGTTTTAAATGAAAGTGTTTCATTTTCACAAAGAATCCTGAAAAAGCACCCCAATACCCTGTTTCCCCGAAAATAAGACATGGTGCATTTTTTTTCAACCTTTTCAGAGTTTGGCTGCTTATGCTGATGTTTGTGATGAAATCACTACAGTATATTAATACATGTTTTGTTCAACAATAAATGTGAATTATTGTTCTTAAAAAAATAAGACATCCCCTGAAAATAAGTCTTAGCTCGTCCTTAGGAGCAAAAATTTATAAGACACTGTCTTATTTTCGGGGAAACAGGGTATTTGTTACACAATTGCTTCAAAATACAGCAATACTCTTTGTGGGTCTAAACTGCAGTTTGGGCGCATGGCAGGGCATACAAGGGAGGGAGCGCTATTAAGGTTTTGGAACGCAGATTTTGGTGGGTGCCATGCTGCATTAGCAAAGCCCTCAATGTACCGAAACAGGCGAAACTTTCCGGAAACGACCCCATTTTGAAATCAACACCACTCGGGGAACTCATCTAGGAGTGTATTTTGGGACCACAGGTGTTGCAGGGTTTATTTTATTTTTTTTATCATTGGGGTGTGAAAATGGGGGGGGGGGGGGGAGATGCACTAGCGCCATTGGTGTTTATTTTTTTACAAAAGCATTTTTATTGTGTAAAAGCAGTAAAACATGTAAAACTATAGTCATTCTAGCAGCCATAATTTTTTTTTTTTTCTGCACATAGTTGATTAAGGGCTTGGTTTTTTTTTTTGTGGGACGAATAGATGTTTTCATGGATACCATATTGGGGTTCATATGGAACTTAAGTTGCTTTTTATCAAGGATATTTGGATGTACAATTGCCCAAATATGTCAATCTTGGTAGTGTTTTTTGTTTTTGCGCATTTTTTGTGTCTATGGTCAATAATGGTATTTTACTGCTTCTTGAGTGAGATCCATGGATAGCAAATTACTATCTCTTTTTTTTTTAATCTATACCGTTTTACTCGAGTTATAAGCCCCGGACCGAGTATAAGCCGAGGCACCTACTTTTCGCCACAACAAAAACCGGGAAGCTTATTGACTCTCGAGTTAAGCCTAGGATGGAAAATGCAGCGCTACTGATAAATATTAAAAAATAAAAATGAGATATAACCAATTAAGATTATATAGGCAGTTTAATAGTCTCCCACGTGCAGGCAGTGGAATTTTATAGGCAGGTTTATGCTCCCCTATAGGCAGTGTTTATGTCCCCTTGAGGCAGTTATATGTCCAGTTTTAGGATGAGGGTATGTGGGCTGGTGGTTAATAAGAGAATAATAGAGATAAAAAAAACTTGTGATCCTTCTGCGCTCTGCGCGCTCCTCACTGTTCGGTCGTCGTTCGCTCACGTAGCGGACCTCTTCCGGCATCTTCTGGCACTAGGCGGGTTTGATGTTGCATCAGGGCCCGACGCACGCAGCGTGATTTACACACGCTGCCTTGTGCCCGGAAACTTCATCCGGGCGTGAGGCCGCGAAATAAGTCAGCTTGCGGCGTCCGGAGTCCCACTTGCGGCGCAGGGCTAAGCAGCGCTCGCTCTCTGCTCCGCAGTGGTATCTTCCCCTCTGTGCGCTCCGGAGGAGTCGCTTATAGGGGAAGAGATCGCCGAGGTAGTTTGGGGAGACCTGACTTTTTGATCGTTTTTTTTTTTTTGGGAGGCATAATGAAGAAAATACAGCAACCCAGGGAGTGTGCGGTTTTCTTTTTTTCGTTTTCTTTGTTACTGCGTTCGTTGTGGTTGGTATATCTATTGACAGTGATTTATAGGTCCCAGGTTTAGCGAGAGAGAGGGCTCAAGAGATAGGACAAATGTGTACTATTTATTTTTGGGTGAGGGAAGCTGTGAGAGTGTAAAGTGTGAAATGGGGAGAGGGGCCTGGTGTTAATGTAACTTGTTTTTGAGAGAAGATATTTGTGTGTTTTTCTTGTTTGTTGTTGATCTTTCTTAGTCCCCATGGTTTTGGTGGTCATTAGATTGCTGAGTTTTGTTTAGACGAGATAAGTAGTACATGCCTGTGTTTGTGTCTGTGTTGATCTAAGAGCTTTGATCTTACTAGCACTCGTCCAAAGATGTAGTTTAGATTTGGGATGATTGATATGAAACAGAACATCTTGTGTAGTAGCTCTGTGTGGGTGCTATTCAGACCACGCAGTGTGTGTTGAGTGCTAGTGTGTTCAACTGGTGTGCGATCGATTCTAAATGGTCTTTATTGGTTGAGCAAGAGCCATGTTCGTATCAGTTGTTCTAAATTGTTTTGCCAGGTGTTCAGTAAATAATCAATGACCTGTGTTGTGAGTCTTGTTGAATTACAAACACATACGAAGTGGAATTACTCACACACCTTTCTCCGAATGAGAGTTTCAGAAGAATGTTGAAGTTAGGGCTCTGGACTTGCTGGTAATAAGGCGTTAATTGCGAGCGCATCTAAAACTGGCACAAACTGCTCTTGTTGGGAGCTAAGCACCTCAGGCTTCTGCAGTTTATTGTGTCCTGTACGCTAAGCAGCAGCCTGCGAATGTGCAATTGTAGTGCCAGTGGAAGAATAGTTGGCTTCCTCATTTGAACTTTTCCCTCCCTTAGCTGCATGATGGTAATTGACTACAGCACCTAAGGGGTTAGGTGGCAGCAACTGGAGTTGAAACGCTTGGGTCCAGCGATAACACGATTTGGAAAGCTGGCAGTAAATATACAGATGGTTCCATGTTGGACGTGATCGTGCAGGCTGCTCTTGTGAGTCCGCACAATATCCTCAACACAACTATACCTCAGTTTGCTAGGACATCTTCCCACATTAGACTTAGGGATAAGTCCAGTGTCGGTCAAGTGGTTTTGCCATCCTTTCACAATCTCTTCTTATTCTAGAGGCCACATGAGACGAATGGTGAGTGTGGCCGAGCTTGTGCAAGCTCTTCCCCGATTTAATTGGTCGCGTTGAAATCTAGCCAGGCTCACTCTCTTGGCTCTATTGAGAAGTCCCATTAGAAATTAAAAGGGGCTGAAAGACTGGCAAAGTGTTGGCCATTTTTCTGTTTACTTTACGGGCCAGCTTCGTATCGAGCTGCAAGCCAGCCTTAGGTTTTAGCTAAATTGCAAAACGCCTTTAATGACCAATTTGGAAAACCCTGCTCTAGACTATTTTTATTGGATGGTGGGGGGTTGATCAAAAGGGTAAATGGAGGCTGCAGAACAGTAAGAAAGATGCTACTTTCCCTAAAGGAGCTAATTTTTTGCCAGTTTTCTTGCATTCATTTATGCTATAAAAGTGGACATATATAAATCACAGTGCTGAGCTTCCATGCTCTACTCTTCTCGTCAATGTAATGTAACCATGTTCTTGGACAGCAGATAAATCTATTTTAACAGAACTAATGGTAGAAAAAAATCAACTGACTAATGCAAATTACCCACTTTCATGTTTCAAAATATCTTATTCTGTCTTATACATCTAATGTTTTTTCATGTTCTGAAATGCTGACAGATGCGGCAGTGATAAACCCTCATAGCCCTTCATTGTCAGTGCAATAAAGGAGGGGGGTCTCTTCCGTCTACTTCAGTGGTAATCCTTTTGTTATATATATAACTGCCATCTCCTTTCACAGTTTTAATATTCTCCCTATGTAGGTACTAGTTGCCCTCACCACTACAGTATTAGAGTCTGTTCACACGGCTTAAATTGCCACGTATTTCAACGCGCATTTCGCAGCGTATTGCAAATTATACGTGGTGAAATGCGCGCCACAATTACGGTAATTCATAGTTCTCATAGAGAACTTGTACGCGCAGGGGGAGAATTGACAAGTCCATTGTTAGTGGCGCTTACGCGCCGTTGACAATGTCAATGGGGACGGCACCCCATGCTTTGGAATTACATGCTGATGAGCGTATGGTTCCAAAACACACGGCGCATTGCGGCGCTTACTATACGCGCCACAATAAGATGTGGGAACATACCCTTAGAATAGGAAAGCGGACCTGTCCCTATACTCTCCTGCTCTTATATTGGGCAGTATTGTAATTAGGGTATTATCGTTGACTAGCTATTATGATTATGGATGGCTTTAAAGGGGTTTTCTCACTATGCTGTTTTACAGAGCCTGCTATTCACCGCCTGCTTCAGGCTCTCACAGCAGTGGTTGGCATATCCTCTATTCCCAGCTGAGCATGTTAAACGGGCATTGTTAATGTAAGGGTGTAAACAGCAGGGTACAAGGTTACATACCTCTAAGGGTTAAAGTTTGTTTCATGAAACCTAAACAAGCTTCTATGCTGCTAATAAGATACAACAGGGAGTGATGTCACCATACTGGCCAGGGCTGCTAGAGCAGAGCAAGACTGTTGTGTATACGAGGGAAGACATGTGTACCGACAAGGCAGGCTAGACTAAAGAAATACTGCTCTAACTATGAAGTGAAACAAAATTCGGAGAGCAATTTTCAGGTGCTTCCTCAATAAATTAGAATATCAGACAAATAGTTGTTTTTTTTTTTCAGTAGAGTTCAATTGCACAAAAGTTGGAAAACTCGTATATATATTTAGGTCATTACAAAAAAGAAGTGAACTTTGCTTTCAAGTGTTTATAGTTAGTTCTTGATGATTTGGCTTATCAGCCTAGGGGAAAACTGCCGAAGAGTCATTCGCTCAGATAAATTCTGAACTAATTAACCCTCAAAACCCCTGTAGAAGAGTTGAAGAAATCGGCCAATGCTCTTAGGCCACTCTTGGTCACACGGGGGTGAATGCGGGGCGTAATTACGGGGGGCCCGCAGTTCATAGCCGTCCTAGTTGGCGGCGGGCTGCGCGCGCGGCGGGAGCGGGGGGCCGGCACCTCCGCATGGCCATAGAGAATCACTGCTAGCGGGGGCGTATACGCCGATAGAAAGTGACTTGTCGAATTATCTCCCCGCCCGGCGGTATTCGCCGAGCAGGAGAGGAGACGTATTCATAGTTCTCTATTGTGATAACTGGGATTACACGTAATGAATGGGCCGTTTTCAGCCTAATTTGGACTTCGACGCGTAAATTACGGACCGAAAAATTACGGCCCAATTTAAGCGTGTGAACATGGCCTTAGGGCACATAACTGAGTTAATTTGAGGGTTGAGCTTTACGAGAGTACTAGCTCTCTTCTTCAGACATGATGTTAAACCCAAAACACCTGCAAGTGTTTTAAAAGGTCCCTTAGGGCTTGTCCTTAACATAAATACTTGAACAAGTTCACTGTTATTTAATGACTCTAATATGCGTTTCACTTATTGACTTAGAATAATCAAGTTTTTGTTGATTATTCTAATTTATCAATAATTCTAATTTATTGAGAAGCACCTGTATTTGGTAATAGACTTTAACTTTGCCTATCTGTTTAAAGGGAATGTGTCCTCAAAAAAAGTCATTATTGAAGTCCCAGTTTTTATGTTTTAAACATCATTTATTTCTAGGATATTTGATTTATTTATTTTTTTTAAAAACATTTATTCAATTTTTTCATTTTTTTTGTTTTTTTTTTTTTTTTTTTATCACTTTCAATATTTAATCATTGCTTAGGTCTTGACAGTTTTTCACTTGGCCCACTAGGCCTTGTTTGCACTGCTTTTAACATAGCAGTCAGAGAGGGATGCTGAACAGTTAGCTTTCATGCACATAGGAGACTTAAGACTAACTCAGTGCCTTTCACTTTTATAGGAGAGTTTTCTAGTCATGACTCTGTGACTCGGAAAGAAGGGGGGTTTCCCACCCCCAGGGTTGCAGAGGAGGGTTGAAAGGGTGTGAACTCGTGACCTATAGTACTCTTGTCGACTGGTGGATCCTGTGGTATTATTCACCGTGGGGTGAGCACTTTCAGTTTATGAACCCTTTTTGTGCTGATAAGTGAGCAGATCTACTCACGAGGATAGTTTGTCTTGTACAGAAGCAGGACATAGGTCTAGTCATCTAGACTATTATTAGGCCTAGTGGTCCAGGTGGGGAAAAAACTGCAAAGAGGGATCCCTTCTTAAGAATTATTTAAAAATATATTGAAAGTGAAATGGGAACGAAAAAAAATTAAAAAAAAATTAATTCCTTAAATATGGGTGTTGAACTTAAAATTGTGAGGGTTGTTAAGCTTAAGCAATTGTCGATTTTTGAGTGACACCATTACCCGTTTAAAGCTTTTTAACGTATCGCTGTATTGTGGTGAGGAAAAACCCTTCTTTTAATATGCTCCCTATGATGTCATTCTCTCATGCCAGATCTACACTATCAGTCCTTGTTACACTGAGGTGTTAGTGTGTGTGCTTACCTATGCCAGAGGTGACTGCAGAGCAGAGTGTGTAAAATACAAGTAGCGTCAGGCTACATGACCCTAATGCCCGATATGATTTTTTAGCATATGCAACATACAATTCCAGGGTAGTGTGTTCAGGAAGAAGATTGTTGTTTTTTTCAAGATTTACGTTTTGTGTGTAGACCGATTTTTTAATGGGTTTACTTTTAAACACTTCTATTTTATTGGAGTTACGATAGCGTGCAACTTCATAGTATTTGAGTCTAGAAGGATAGAAGTATTGTGTAGGTAGTGCCAGAACAGCAAGATGTATGTTACTTCTCTTAATTGATCTTATTTGTGTCTTGTTTTGCTCACTGTTCACGAACCTGCTTTTCTGGAGGAGATTGGAGAGATGAGAGATGTGAAGAAATCATGGAAATTGGTTTTTGGAGGCGTTTTTTGTTTGGATATATCTATCATGGGACAAGGGACAGACGGAGGGACACAAATGAAGCTCGGCTCCTCGGTGACAATGGTTGCCAGGATAGGACAATGGTTCTGCTTCTGTCACTCGCAGCCTTCAGCATTTTCAGTGTATTTAACGTGTTATTTCCGATCTGATTCTTGAGCACGATTCGCTGAACTCTGCTGACCGTCTACACCATTAGCTTCCCGTGTGTCTCTTTAAGTCTCGTCTTGCAATGCCGTCCTGAAGTGGGACGCCATCCGTAGGATCGTGGGGCCATTATATCCTTGAAAATTTATCATTTTGGGGCATGGAGTGGCCATTTCATGTAATATGTATGAGGGGGCTCTGTGTTTGTTGATATGATCAGATGTCTCGTATTAGATTGTATGGTGGTTAGCCTGTCGGGGTTTGGTTTGAGTAGAAAATTGTATTGGTGCCGGTGGTGCGATGGCTGTGTTCAACAATGGGCGTGTGTCTCGTTCTAGAAACAGGTTGCAGTTAGGTTCTCTGGTCAGCCAGCATATTGTTGCAAGGAAGGTAGAGAGATGGAGAATACTTAGTGAGAAAGTGATCGAGCGAGGAAAGCTCGAGGCACACCATAATTTCATTGAGAGGTGTTCTTATGTGGGAAAAAGTTGTAGACATTCCTAGTTATAAACTTTTATTTAATTGTTTATTGTTAAAAATGCTAATTTTTCCTTTGTAGTCCAACTGGGCCTTAGGCAGTCTCGCCTCCCAGGCAAATCTGACTTCATGTGACATGACAAGCTACCCTATGTGTTATGCTTGGTTAAACACCACGCCCCCCTGGAGTGCTCCCTTATGATAAGAAAAGATATGAGCAGAAAATTTATGATGCACTAATAAAGTTTGTTGTAAGTTTAGGGGGTCTAGATCGAGTTCACACGGCATGAATTGCCAGGCTTTTACGTTCGGTGGCGTAGATGTCGTGTCAGAAAAAAGAGAAAATAAAAATTAAGTATGGCCCTTTGTTCGCAACTTACGTGTTCTAAAAATTCTTTTAAAACTTAGTTTGGGTTGCTATTTCTTGTAATAAAATCATGCAGCTGTCTCATTTGTCGTGTGACCGACGCAAGCTATATAACCCTTGTGTATCTTCCCACCGAACCGTTACTGCGGCATGTTCTCGCATACACTTCTGGGTCTGCTCGTTATCACGCCTCAACGTTGGAAACAGTGTAGAGGGTAGCATGGCAGGCAGCGGGTAGCAACTAGGCACAGAGATTGGCAGGGCGAGCTGGGAGCAGCAGAGGCAGCAAGCAAAGTGGAGAGCATGCTCAGCGCAGCGCATCAGCACGGGGCGGCCCGCACAGGTGCTTCTTTAAGATGTTACGTGCTGGGCCCAGCGTTTGCTTTTTTTGTACTTCTAAAACACCAGAGGGATTTAAAGCGTCATGCCACAGTACGTTCCACTATAAGCCCTGATAAATTGCACGAGTTTTTCTAATTCATTCCTTAGGCCATGTCCACAACGGTTACATTGCGTGGTGGCATAGTCAAATTATTCCTACCTGCATGGGTTACGCCGTAGCTTATGAACATTGGTTATTGTTAACTGCTCATTTATAATATCTCTTTGTAACGAATCATTGGGGTTCGGATTACTAACATGAAATTTTGTCCGTGATAAAGAAAAAGGGAAAGCTGTAGACTATTTAATTGACTATTTATAGCGGCGCCGTCGGTAATTGGGTCATACGCCGATGAGTGGTAATCCGAATGACTGTCGCTTTTTATTCCCCCCTGCGGCGTATATTCGTCCGTACAAGCCAGGGGAAGAGTGGTAGGTAGAAGATCGTAACCATTAGTTCTCTCTATATGAAAGAACGTGTGGGGATTATATTGATGCTGCGAAATTTTCTATTATGATAATATCTGCCACGGCCGATACTTCATTTCTAGGCCCCCGTATAAATTTGTTAGGTATAGTAGAGTAGTCAGAGTTGGAGTAGTACGCCGCGCGAATTACGGGGTGGACAATTATGGGGCCAATATACTCCGCCGTTTATTGGACGTGATCAAAAGGCAAGTTAGAGGTTTGGCTTCACCAGCGGCCTGTCGGTATTGTCACCCATCCTGCTTGTGAACAGTTGCATAGCACCAGGGCCACTTATCTTGGCGTCTAGTGTTCGACGGCCCAGGTCTTTTATAAATCTAGTGGTATTGAGTCCGTCGCTTTTCAGACCCCAACACGCCTATCGCATCTCATCGTCATCTTACTCACATTGTGCAGTGTGATTGTTCATAGCTTCTCAAATTGTACAACCACACCATCGGGCGTTTTCTGACGAGTGATAGTTTTAGGTCGATCACTGATTTAGTGCCTGTCTGTTTCGGGGAATCCGTTGCAAAGGGATAATTATTCGTCATGTCAGTTCTTGATCCGTTTGAAACGCCACGCAGTCCGTTTCTACTTTGAAAACTCTATAGGGTGAGTTAATGCATCGTCTTGTAGCGAAAAAAAAAGCGGGACACGAGGGACACCCCCGGAGGACAGTTTTGGGTGCGTGTTTGCGCAATGCGTTCTTACGCAATACCCCAGATACAAACCACCGCGCCTTTTTCAATCGAATACTGTTTTTTCAGTCCGGAACTGAAATTGCCACTAATTTTCTTATATGAAGTTTTTTTGCACAACACCACTACAACCAGTGACTAGTGTAATCTGATCCTGCTGTAGGTAGGATTCATGATACCTGTAGACCCTTGGGACCCTGAATGATTCTTGGGTTGAGCCAGTTCTCGTATAGGTTTTTTTGTTAAAAGGAAACCAAAAACTAGAATATAAATCAGTTTAAGATAAGGGGAAATTTTAGATAAGGGGAACTTTGTGTCAAAATGAAAAAAAAAAAAAGGCAACTGTAACGAGGATTTTATTAGGGGCGGCTCCATGGGTTGACCGCTTGCATGTTGTATAATATGGTGCACATTAAAGGTTGGTTTGGGGTTTTTGCCACCGGAAGTAAACATTGAACTGTGGGAATAGTTCCGCGCTGATGTTCGCTTTTGGCTGGCAGAAAATTTAAAAATATAACCCTCATAATGAGTCACCATTAAATTCGATTGTTTAAAATCGTAGCAGCCCGTTTTTGTTTGTTTAGCTGCCCTTCCCTGTGTGAGCGATCCATTAATTGTTACGTGCTCATCTCATAGGGGAATGACAATACGTATATCCTGGGATGGAGCGTGTCCTCAAGTCCGCTGTGGTCGTGCACTTTTGGTACATTACTGTGCCACCAGACACTATGTAACCTTTCTCTCAGGCGGTATCTGACAGAGTGGTCAACACCCCAGGTGATTGTCATTCTGTTTCCCTGTAGCTCTGTACTTCCTTATTTAGTTAGTGTCAAACAGCGCTGATCTGCAAGTTATAAAATTGAGAAAAGAGAAAGAAACTCTCATAGTGAGTGTCTCACGGTGGGGCATTCGATTAAAGAAATAATAAAATACCATAAGGTTTTTGGTTCCCCTGTTGAGGGATATTCCTGCGGGTTTTGAACCTAGTGGAGGATCACCCTAGTATCGACATGTGGGTAGAAGCGCTGATTACCTCTGTGTAAGCTTACAGATTGTTTGCTCCGCTAACTGTGTACCTCTTGTAAATGAACAGACCTTGTGCAGTCGGGCCATTTCAAGGTTTACATCTTCGATTCTACACACGCTAAGATAGGCGCATCTCACCTAAGGACAGTGAATCTTCACCTATTCCTCTTTCATTGACTTAGAGGAGTGGAAAGACCTGAAAGAGCTTGGTGATGTCACCTGCTGTAGGTCACTGTTGACAAGTGCAGTTCAACAACAGATATTCACACCCTCCGCATCCCCCAGATCTGACACACTGACAGAGCTGAACGAGCTGGATGCATAGAGCAGATAGGTATGTATGAACTTTAGAGATGAGATCGATGGCACACTCAAGAACCCACCTGTTTAAAATATGATTACCCATCGAGCTATTAGTATTTACCTCTAAACTAGTTGTTGTTTTGTTTTTTTTAACCTTTTTACATTCTTGTATATTCAGAAACATGTGATTGCAATAGTGCAGTTTCGTTAGTATATCACTATTTCATGCACTGACAAGCCCTAAAGCGTTAGATATAGCGATGTACCTCTAAATTGGAGAGGAAAAGGAGAAAATTGTATGACAAAGTAGTGTGATTTTGATTCAGCATAACTGCTTGTGTACTGAGCATGAATTAAAGCAATTTAAAGCCTCGTAGTGCATAATATTATAGCCCTGAGAGCCTATTTATGTGATAGGAGTAGTCTGACTGCGTTGTTGAACAGTAAATTTGCAGCTCCGACCTACTCCAAAAAGCTTAGTTGAATGTATTTAGTGTTCCTGTGCCTGCTCCCTGCTTTTAGGGCTATTTTTGATTTTTTATTTTTTGTAGATTTAGTTAATGATTAGTCCGCAGTGTACTGTGGTGCCCAAGTAGAAAAAATGGAATCATGCCGAGTTTTTGAAACTTTGCTCCTGTTACTGACGTACAATATAGCAAGGGCTGGCATTGGAAGAAGTTACGTGGCTCTGCAGACTGCAGAATTGTGCTGTGCGTATGGCTGTTATTGTCGTCTATTAAAACGGTGAGTTGGTGCAAGTTGCGCCTTCTTTTTATTTGTAGTGGTGTATTCTAACCCTTACAGCCTGAACGCCTGACCTATCTTACTGGAACCCTTGGCGAAAAGTAAATTTGACAAAGAAAAGCATTTGCTTTTTTTGTTTCTTGTGTTTTTTTGCCCTCCTTGCGTATATAATTTTATTTCGACCCTGTTTGCAAACAGGTTTGGTAAACGTTTCATTTTTGTTCAGTGGACGCCGTTTTGTTTGAGGCCTGTTTTATTCGTGATGAGTTTGTTAACTTTATAGTAGGTAGGGAATAGAGTGTAAGTAATCACTATAAATTAATTGCAGAATTATCATAATTTTTTCATTACTTAACTTGTAGATTAAATTATACAGGGTTTATGTGGAGTTCGTAATATGTGTAGGTTAGGGTTGATTTTGTGTGTGAATGGATCGGTGAATGAATTGTACTATAAGCACAATTATTTTATTAAATATTTACGTTTTTATTTTAGACACTTCTGACTTTTTTTTTGTACTTATTTTTTTTGCTCTTTTTTACTTTTTAATCCCGATGAAGGAGGAGAGAATGTTCTAGTAGTACTTCCTGGGTTACTGGATACTCTACAGGTCCCCGGACTGGACTCTGCTCCCCTGCAGCCATCCATTTCCCAGGGCTTGTCGTGGTCATCGGGTATGTTGTTGTCATTGTTCTCGTCCCGATCGTATTGTCAGCCAACAGTAAACATGGGAACCTTTGATTGCGCTGTGTTGCACGAACTCTCTTGCAACTCGAAAATGGCGTGTTGTTTTTAAAAGGGAGATTGCCTGCAGCCTGTCAAACGAGGTTATGCCCCCCTCCCCCCCACGCTGCTGAGGACAGCACAAGCTAGTGTCAGAAATGCTGTTCACAGCACTGTGTCCCTTATTCTTTAAGATGCAGCAGTTTTAGAGCATTTAATGCTCAAATCTTATTCATGAGCAGTTGTTAGCCCCGCCCATCAAAGGCTAGACCCGCCCACTGACCGTTATTCACATGTTTCTACCTATTCAAAGTAATAGGTTTGTCAGTTGAGGTGGGCGGGGCTATCAGGACTGTGGAGTCGGCAAGCCGAAGCCCCGACTCCGACTCCTCAGTTTTCCACTCCTGACTCCGACTCCTGACTCACCTTACTCTGACATGGCTCATGTTTAAGTGATGAACTTGACTGATTGATCATATGGTATATCCGGCTTTGATCCATCCTTATGATACAATAATCACTGCTATTTGGGTGAAACGACACGATAGAAAGGGTTAACAATGTTTTGATCGTTGAACACTTGTTGAGTTGATGAAAAAGCATGTTTTTGTATCAAGTCCACTGTAGCAAATACATTGGAATGTGCTAGGATAGACAGACCTGGGGATGATCGAAGATTTTTGTCAAGATTGTGATTGGTAGATTGATCATGAAGCCCAGAAGGATTCAGGCAGTATTGAAAACTAAAGGTGGATTTACCAAATACTAACAAAATAATAAAAATTAACACTTTGATTTTTAGGAGCAAAACTGTAACTAAGCAGATGCTAAATACTTGCAAGTCAAAATTTATGTATGATATGGGTCAGATGACTGTATATACAATTACAGTAGCTTATGTACAAAGCTGTATTGGATGGTGAGATATGGAGCAAGAAAGTCACAAGTTCAAAACATTGTTACCCTTTTGCTTGTCAGTGTAAAATATATTTATTGGATATGACTTTAGGACACAAAAAAATTGTAAATATGCAAAACACTGCAGGAACATTTGTGGAGTCTCTGAGTTTGTTTGAGAAATAGTATTGCCTCCATCAGATCCTGCATACATGACTTCACACTGACTCTCATTATTTCCAGGCTAGAGAACGGCCTCTCTACACTAACTTGGGTTGGGGGAAAGCGGTGACCACAGGGGCAACATCTCTAACAATGTCAGGGTATAAAGGAATTGCCTCAGCCACGGTCAGTTTTGATGAATGGTTGATCTTCTACTTCTTTGAAAACAGGTGAAACATTTTGCTGAAATCTGTTTGCCCTGGAAGCAGAATCTTTTCCCCTGGGGAAGCGCTTTGCCTGCTCCGTGTCATCAATTACACTCCTCATGTGATAAGGCTGAAGATATGGGAGCAGTAGCACTGGCCGGACCCAATTCCTCTTGCTCTTTGCACTGCATCGAACTAACTGGACCAACTTATTATATATTTTGGGAGTCGGAGTAGGTCCCTTTTATGACGACTCCGACTCCTGCAAAATAGCCTCCGACGCCACGACTCCGACTCCACAGCCCTGGGGGCTAGCCTCAGGTGACTCTTTTGAATGACTCTTTTCTGGCTGAAAACTGCAGTTTGAGCATTAAATACTCAAAAACTGCTGCATCTTACACAATAAGGGGCACAGCGCTGGAAACAGCAGGTCTGACACTAACTTGTTTTGTCCTCAGCTAGGTGTCATAATCTATTTGACAGGTTCTCTTTAAAGCACCGGGGAGCGGAGGTTCTAAGACGCCGTGTGAACCATAACTGTTTCGTATTGCTTGGCTCTTATTTAGTGTTCTGTCACCAAAAGAAAGGATGTTAGACTATTTCAAGTGACTTAACATCTTGTGTAATAAGGCACCTTCCACTGATTAGAAGTCCCAAACATGTATATTTGCGGATAGCATTCTAAATGGTGTAGCTGCATTTGGGACATATTCCTTCTGATTAGAAGTAATCAGCACTGTTGTCCAAGCAATCAGAACATGCAAGCACCTAAGTAGTAGTGAACCTTTTGCTAAAACCTGGGCCTAAATGCATCATTAAATCTGGCTCGTGTTTTCTGTCATTTACATTTACACCCTGCATAATAGTGAGGTATAAATGGAAAAACGCTGGGTAAGTGTGACCTGTAAAAGGACTTGGGAATCCTGGTGGACAGTAAACTTAACTGTAGCAGTCAGTGTCAGGCAGCAGCTGCCAAGGCTAATAGGATTATGGGATGTATTAAAAGGGGCATAGATGCACATGATGGGAACATTATTCTCCCATTATATTAGTCACTGGTTAGACCACACATGGAATATTGTGTACAGTTTTGGGCACCAGTGCACAGGAAAGACATTGTAGAGCTTGAACAGGTTCAATGGCGCCCAACAAAAATAATAAAAGGACTGGGTGGATTACAATACCCAGAAAGATTAGCAAGATTAGGGTTATTTAGTTTAGAGAAAAGACGGCTTCGGGGGGACATAATAAATATGTTTAAATAAATCAAAGGTCAATATAGAGCTCTCTCCCAAGATTTATTTATACCCAGGACTGTATCTAGAGCAAGGGGCATCCTCTACATCTTGAGGAAAGAAAGTTTCTACATAAACATAGAAAGGGATTCTTTACTGTTAGAGCAGTGAGACCGTGGAACTCTCTGCCAGAGGAAATTGTCATGGTGAATTCAGTAACAGAGTTCAAAAAGGGGTTGGATGCATTTCTGGAGCGTAATAATATAACAAGTTATAGTGACTAGGATTCTGGAGAGGGGTCGTTGATCAAGGGATTTTTCCCTGGATTGGAGTCTGGAAGGAATTTTTCCCTAACATGGGGACAATTGGCTTCTACCTCATGGGGTTTTTTGCCTTCCTCTGGATCAACACTTTAGCAAAATAGGCTGAACTGGATGGACGTCTGTCTTTTTTTCAGCCTTACAAACTATGTAAAAACTATGTAATCAAATAAATTGCTTGCTTTCATAGGTCTCTGTTGGACAAGGATATCACTTTGTCCTCTGAAAGCCTTCAGAAGAAAGCAAATGCATCTCTTGCTCATATCAACCACGCACTGAAGTACATCGTAAGACTGTTTCTTGTGGAGGACCTTGTAGATTCTCTCAAGGTAATAAAAAAAAAAATTGTATTGTTGTTGCTGTATGTTAGTCGTCTCCAACTGCTGTAGCTATATGTAAGACAGGCAATGTGCAACTGTCTGCATTTTAATTAAATATATGTAATATTTTAAATGCTAAATTAGTTTGACTATATGGTTATTAAATGGGTTATTCAGTTTTATATTTTATTCTGCTTTTTGTGTTATTTTGGCTTCCTATGGGTAATAGTGTATATATAATCTCTGTGTGTGTTTTATACTTTTTACTTTCCTTACTATATGTATGACAATAAGTGTTGACCTTCTGTCTGAGGCGTCATCCCTTGCTGCATACACCATAGCAGAGCTGGCTGGCCTGTTGATTAGTGCGCAGGTGGAAGTAATTATGTTGCTTTGCAAATTTTCTCTAACCAGTTTGCCCTTCTCATGTGGCTGATGACCTATGTTGGAGCCGTGTTTAACGGGATCACGCTTCTCATTCTTGGTAAGAAACCATTCTCTAAGCTTGATATGTACATGTAGATCAACTTTGTTTACTCATGTGTCTTTATACTTTTTGTAGGAGTCCTGATTGCATTCACTACCCCGGTTGTATATGAGAAATACAAGGTAAGTTAATGAAAGGAACACAGAGCCTAAAATAGTAAGGCTTCTACAAAAATAAAGGGTGTCTTAAGTATTTTTTTCCCCCATATACTACATTAGAGGATATGGATGTCATCTAGGAGGTTTCATCACTCTGTGCCCTATATGTTCACAACCAGAGAGTTGACTAAATATTTTCCAGCAGAGTAAAACTAACGCTCTTAGGTTGGTTTTAGGCAAGAAGAGTATAGAACTTGTGCTAATTTAGTTTAGAGGGTTATTCCCATCTAGAGCAGATCTTATCTCCTGCTTGGGTACACAATCTTCTCTAGTTACAGAATCTTTTGTTCTCCATCGCGCTCGGTAGCAATATTCCGTCACTTCACACAAACTGAAGTCTTATAAAGTCCAAAAGTCTCCTAAATATGCTTATTTTTAGTTTACTCTTTATTTTCTGGTTTTTTTTTTTATAGGTACAGATCGATCATTATGTGTCCTTGGTGCACAGTCAAGTGAAATCTATAACTGAGAAGTAAGTTCTGTTTGATTTTAGAAAAATGTGTAATTTACATGGCAACCGGATATTTTGTTGAGTTTTACAGGAAAAGAATCCACATTACATGTGAAAAATGCATGCCATAAATGTTTCAGAAAGAGGGTTATGCTCTTCAGAGCTTACAGTGAGATAATAGTATGGCTGTAATCACATGTAATGTATTTGCGGCAGAAGCACTGTACATTGCAAGTGAATTGGGTTTTAGAAAACCTATTCCTTCTGTGGGCACTTACTCTCCGTGTGTGTTCATTTTGTACCTGATTTTTGTTATTTTTCTTCCTTCCCCTGATTGCAGCACAGACTGTCCTCTGTACATGATATGCACCTTCTATTGATTATTTCATACAGCTCAAAGTACATTTTTTAAAGGCGGTTTCCTATGATAAATGTATCAAATATCTGATGACTAGGGGTTGGAATGCTGTGATCCCCACTGACCACTAAAACTGGGCCCTGAACCCCCATCCTTCCTTACTGCACTAGCGCAGTGAGGAAGAGTTGGAATGCAGTAGCATTGCTAAGATAGCAGGGTACAGTACATTTGTTTAACCCCTTAAGCCGAACGCCTGAAAAGTAGTTAATGACAGAACGTTTTTTTTTTGCCTCCTTGCGTTTCAACAGTTACCTTTTTTATTTTTTCAATGACGCAGTTGGATGAGGCCTTGTTTTATTCGAGACGAGTTGTACTTTATGGGGAATAGTTTAAGTTCACTTATAAACAATTGCTGAATTCTTTTAAAATGTTTTTCTAATTTTTTTTTTAATTATTTTTTACACAATTCACATTTCACACATAATAACTTGTTAGATTAACTCTACAGGTTATTATGGTTGTGTGGATACCTAATGTGTTGGGTTTTTTTGTGTGTAATGTATCACAATAGAGTCTGCCCTGATCACTCGCTTGCTACACAGACAGCCCTGGGGCTACTTTGGGTCCCCAGGGCTGACTGTGCAGCCATTCCCCGCTGCGGTGATTAACTGCTGCAATCAAAGGGTTAAAGCATCAGGGTGCAGAGGTTTGCCCTAGTCCCCGGCGCTTGCAGGAGCTGCACTGGGAACCGGGCTGGGTAGTACAGCCCCGATCTCAGCGTTGCAAACTCCAGTGTCTGCAGCGACGCCAAAATACGTTACTGCAGACAAACGACCTGAAATGCCCGACGTCAAGACGGTGGGAAGTCGTAAAGGAGTTAATACTCCTAAAATCTATAGAATAACTTAGAATTGTCGTCAGTATGTTTTCTCATTTGTGCCTTGTAATATCACATTACGTGTTTTTTTTACTTTTGCTTTTTTTTTTTTTTGTTTTCCCCTTTTCTAGGATTCAGGCAAAGCTTCCAGCAGCACTGAAGAAGAAAACAGAGTGAAGGATCAAAATGTTGGGTGGGTGGACTGGGAGGGTCTTACAGTATACACACTGGCTACATATCTCATTACTACTTGGTAAATTGGCTGCCTTTATATAGCTCACAGGAACCTTTCGTATGCATGTATTTCATGTATACCTGCGTGTACATGGTTCCTCTCTAGTAGGAAGAGTGTGTCTGTGTTGGCATTGTCATGGATTGTAATAATTCCTGGTTTTCTACATCCGGAAGAGTTGGGTAGGGACTTAGCAAACCATAACTCTAATTCCTGCATCTTACACATTCATCTCTCTCCTTCCTGCCTCACACAAAAGGGGCTGTTAGAACAAGGCCACTACATAATCTGTTTTATTACTTACTCTGCTATAGGCATCTGTCAAGTAGTGGTGCCCAGCTCAGCCTCATCCTTGCGTTCAGCTGTAGATTTTCCTTTACAGGTACATTCTCGCACATTTTCATCCATCTCTCCTACTTTATGACCTTCAGATAGGTCATTCATCTTTTTCAACCCATTTGTGCCCACATCCTAAATGTCTTGTCTTTTCTGCCCCTACCCCATCGAACACACACACTGCCCTCTCACACCCCTCACCCCTCTAAATTATTTTCTGCTTCTATCTAGCTACTCTGTTCAATCACTGTTCCACATATCGCCACATTAACCAATATATTGGAGTTTCTCACACCGCAACCAAGTTTTATTATTTAATAATGCAGAATTTAATTTATATGTCGTGTCTATGCTGAAAATTAAGTGTAGAAATGTGTTTAAGTTGCAAAACTAAAAAAAAAAGGAAAAAAAAAAGTTATGGAGAATTGCTTCTGTTTTCTGAATTGTTAACAGACTTCTAAGGTGTCCCTCTCTTCCACCCTGCTGGTTTTATACCTTTCCCTTCCTAGCAGCAGGAGAGATGGAACATTCCCTACATTATAAAGAACAATGCAATATTATTCCTCGATAAGAAAGGTTCTCATGAACTGTCCAAATTAACCCGCCAATATTAGAAGTCTCTTGTATCAGATATCCAATTAGACCGTTTTGATAAATGAGGCCCAATTGTATGTAGACACTCCACAATGGATCCCAATTATGAATCTGGAGTATGTTCACAAACTAATATCGATTTATAGGTAAGAAACTCCACATACGTTCATAACTTTATTTTGAAGATATAAAAAGATATTTGCTCTGAACATTTTCAGTCTTGAATTTTAGACCATCAGATTGTCCAAGTCACAAAGATTACGGAAGGAATTTATTTTACAATTTTCGATCACTAAAACCTGATGTGCATAAAAAACTTTAGACTTTTTGCCACTTGTGTGCATTCTTAAAAGTGGGCCAAACTTATTGAGAGGGGGCATGGACACCCGCAGCCGAACAGGTTCATTGTAATTTACACCAGAAACTGCTCTGGTGTAGATTTCAGTGTTAAGTGCATGAAAACCCAATGATACAACAGCTTTATTAAGAGGGGAGTGCTTGCTAATAAATTTGTTGCATGTATCTCAAACGGGCTTGTAAAACATCAGGCTTATTGAGTTGAGTTTTTTTTTCCATTATATGTTGCAGCACTAACATGACAAAAATCAGTGCACAGTTGCTGCTAGAGGTTTTTTCCATTTACGCTGGTACCACAGCATATGTACTTAGCAGCCTGGACAATCTGATGGTTGTGATAAAGATCTGAAATGGACCAAAAGTGTTCACAGTAAATAATAACTGGACTGCTGAATTTTATTGAAAAAAATAAAATGTTAGCATAATTGAAGTGTGCAGAGTATCTTACCTAGATTGTTATACAGTGTCCTTTTAAAGTGCATCAACACCTTTTTCTCACCATATGTTTGGTCCAAAATTCTGTGCTGATTCATTTCTTAATATATCTTTAGCTGTCCGGTAGGGCCATCTATGATATTTATTTTTACAAGATGGATCGGTATGGAATGATGCTGCCAATCGTGCTGAGTCATCCAGCGACTAAACGTGTACCGCGGTATACCCGTCCAACAGAGGCCAAAAGGGCACCTTATTGGACTCTGTTGGTAGACATATGGATCAGGAGCACTCTTGGTGCACATAGGAAATGGACATTATAAATGTAGTATGATTTTAGTCTGACACTGCACTGTAAGCCCCTATGCACCCACCAACATGCTACCAGCCGTGATATCTTTTCAATCTGTCTGTACAGAGGTTTTCGAGATTTTGCCACTATGAAGACATATTAAGAAATAAACTAACGCAGAATTGTTAAGCTATGTAAACAAAACAGAAAAACTTAAATGGTGTTTAAGGATGAGCATTCACTGTTGGGGGATTATTTTAATGTGGTTAACCAGCCTTGCCGTTTTTTAGTTTATGTATGAAATAAAAGTATTTAGGCTCAACACAACAATGGAACAAAGCATGGAGAGTCAGTGGTTAGGGAAATCCTGTGATGGTCACACTGTAATCGGCAGCCGTAAGATCTGAGAAACATTAAAATATTTAAATGTCCAATTAATGCAGGATTCCAATATAAACCTACATCTTGGAGTGTTTTCACACAGCGCAGTTTTGGTGCAATTTTAACTGCACTCCAGTTAAACTGCCTTTATTACCAGCAAGCTTCTTTCATTTGTCTAAATTGTTCGGAAAGTTGTTTCAAGTAAGTAATCAATTACTGCGTTTGAAGTCTTGTGGATTACACACACTAATTGATTCCTCACTTTCTAAACAGTTTAAGTAAGTGAAAAAAAGCTTGCTGGTAATAAAGGCAATTTAATTGGGAGTGCAGTTACAACTGCACCAAAACTGTGCTGTGTGAAAGCACCCTCAGTTCTCTGCAGGCGAACAGTCTAGTTCGGCCATGAGACGGGTAATCAAAATTTTCACCACTTGCGTCATTGATTTGGGCGACAAATATCTGTCCAGTGGCAGCTGTACATGATGACGTTTGATAATTAAAAATATGGCACAGAATAGACCCGGTGTACCTCTCCATGGAGTGTGCTCTATTGTTGTGCTGGGGTTGATCGGGCAGGAAGAAGGTGCATTTGTTCTCTAGTAGGGTAGGTTGTTTTATTAATGTGATTTGTGTTGCACTGAGCTTCTAACTATTCACTGTGTGTCACTCTAAAATGTTGTTTAATTGAGAATTGCTTTATTGTAACGTTAAGACTGGAGAAGGGAGCAAGCTGACAAAGTATTCATGAATAAGCTTGTAAAGTAGCTTGTGATTGCAGGAAAAGTGTTTTTATTTTGGAGGTTGTCGGAAATAAAATATTAATTTCTTTTAAGTTTCCGTGGAACAAAATTCTATATATATTGCAAATACATGTGGTATTAAAGAGTAGGACACAGAGTTTTGCTTCTTCTTTCCAATTTTCAGAATTAAAGGTTTGAATTGAGGGATAAGTGCTAAAGCTATGTGCAAAGTTCCTGTGCAGTGGCACATGCTATTACAGACAATTAGGAACCCAGCATTGCTGTATTGTGCCTCTATGCAAGGGTAACAATAAACTAGGCCCAAAGGGCTGTAACCAACTCAAATGTTTGATATATTGATATATAGGATATGCCACAAATGTTATAGGTGCAGGTCCTACATCTGGGCACTCAGCTGTAATCAGAGCTTCCAACTACGCTCCATTCTGCACTTTCAGGAGCCTGCTCTCAAGTTCAGATCCCAGAGGTGGAATCTGTGCCCATTGGACATTTATGGCATATCCTATTGATTGGAATGAATTTGTAAGATGGGGACATCCCTTTAAGACTAAATATGCCTCATTAAAGGCCGATGTACACTGTCTAATGCAATCATTTTTCAGTGATGGTAAAAATATTTGCCTGTTGCTGTGCGGGTGCCAAAGATCATTTACAGTGAGTGAGGATCAAAGTTATCTGGACAACCATGGCATTTGAGATTTTACATAGGGGTCTTCCCCTCTGCATAGTGATTGGCATGGTGCATAGGCACCTAATAAGGCCATGAGCTCGGCCATTTTACTCCGTCTGTAATAGAAATGCAGTAAATATGCACTACATTATAACATACCTCACCTCTCCCCTAGTGGTCAAGTGTCCTAGAGCTACTTTAAAAATAAAATGAAAGATTAAAAAGAACTGTAAGGGCCCGTTCACACGGCAATGGACAAATACCAGTCGGTTTATCCCCACGGCCGCGAGGGGGGGGGGGTGGCTTTTCTCTGCGTTGAGCGGAGAAAAGCCCTCCCCCTTCACATTAACTTGCACATATTCCGTCCGAAAACCAGACGGAAGAATGTGCAAGTACAATATTTTTTTTTAGGCGGCCGGCGGAAAACCTGTGCTGTGGGGTCTGCTGCACGGGTTTTCCATAGAATCCCGTTGTGCTCGTTTGCGGCCGGTTTTTCCGACGGTCTGAAAAACCGTCCGCAAACCCGTGCCGTGGGGACATGCCCTAAATGTTACCCAAAGAAAATAAACACAATTGACATTACTGTGTCTGTAAAAAATCCATACTAATAATATACTACATCCTATAGCCTTGCAGCTTCAACACCATAGGAAAAAAAACATAATTAGAGAAGGCACTTTAGCTCTTTAAAAATGCCATGAATAAGGGTGCTCTCATCCGAAACGCGTGGGCTTTTTGGGTCCTGGATATGGAGTTTTAAAGTTTTGGAAATAAAATGTTATATATATGAAGGAGCTGGAGAATCCTTGCTTTTTAAAGATTAATCAAAAAATCATGTGCCCCAACATTATACCATTAAAATAAAATACACTTCTTGGCCACATGATGGCTTGATTTTTTTTATAGGAAATTAGAAGACTGGGATGGTGAAAAAAAAAATTGCATCAAACTGCTTAATTGAGCTGCAGTTCCAGACACAACCTGCAGACACATGTTGTGCTGTTCTTGAAAGAAAGTGTTTCATTATGAAATTAGTCTCAGATGTTTTTTTTCCTTCTTGCAGCTTTTATCACTAGATATCAGATTCACCATGCAGAGACCAATTTAAAGTAATCATCTGAATAAGGCTTTCTCAATGATGTCAGTGGGATACAGCTGTGGCTCAGATACCTGAATATTATTGGATTATTCAGGAGCATGTTGGGGGAAGGGTAATTACACTGGTGTCCTCAGGCTGGACCAGCAGGCTAGGATGGTACCGGCTGTACATGCTTATGCATCATGTGGTTGGTATCCTAGCACAGGAGAATATAAATGACACTATTTAAAAAAAAAAAAAAACTATGGGGCACATTTTTCAAGACCGTTGAGCCAGAATTCAATTAGCGGTAAAAATAATGGCTTACACCACATTTATTATGTGTTTTAGACCGTTTCTAGGCTCTTCTGCACATTGGGGTGCTCCTCTCCGTCTTGGGGCACAGGCAGTGTGAGGTCACCAAGCCACGCAGGCAGCATGACACACGCTGCCTGTGCCGGAAACTCTGGACGGTCCGGAGTCCACTGCGAAGCAGGGAGATCTCTTCACCTGTAGGCGCTCCCAGAGGAGTCGCATACAGGGGAAGAGATCGCTGACAGCGACTGGCCACGGCAGTGCCTAGAGGCTGTCGGCTTACTCGGGATTCTGCTATATGTGCTCCCTGATGAGTCGCATGTAGCAGAACCCATCGCAGCGCTGACACTGACTTGAGTATAAGCCGAGGAGGGGTTTTTCAGCACATTTTTTGTGCTTAAAAACTCGGCTTATACTAGAGTATATACGGTAACCATATGTAGCACAGAGCACAGCTTCTCTCCTGTATCATATAACCTTATATAGCAGAGCTCTGCTCCTCTCCTATATAACCCTATATATCACAGAGCTCAGCCTTTCTCCTCTCTCATATAACCATATATATCACAGAGCTCAGCTCCTCTCTTCCTGTATTCCATATAACTTATATAGCAGAGCTCTGCTCCTCTCCTATATAACCCTATATATCACAGAGCTCAGCCTTTCTCCTCTCTCATATAACACTATATATCACAAAGCTATGCTTCTCTATCACATCCTACTATTGGATGGTAGCATAAACCACCTGACCGGTTCCCTTTTAAGTCAAATGATGCCCGAGAAAAATAACCTGCACAAATAACCTTTTCTCCTCTCTACGTCCTACTCTTCATTTCATCAGCTTTTCTAGTCAATGGGTGGGACTCTGTGCTGGTCTCAGAACTATCTCTCAACTGACCGGAAATCCATTTCACCCAGCCACTGTACTTATAAGCCATGCCCCCATAGAGGTTAGTAGTTGTGTGGAGGCTATCAGGAGTACAAACTGGGCACGGTTGACCAGATAACGCATCTAATGGCTGTAACTTCTAGCAACAAGGAATAGAAGTTACTTCAACTAGGCTATGTCGCTAAGAGTGTTTGTATAAAAACTGTTCATTTTTCAGAAGTACATATATTTGCAAAATCTGCTATTTTGGCAATATCTATGCATTGGGATATCATTTATATTGTGGTACAACCATTGTAAAGGGGCTGTTTTACAGAGCCATATGCAGCTTCAGACTTTCACTTCCTGTTAGGCTGTGGCTGATTCTATAGCAGTGAGTGGCATATCAGCTCTGCTGTTACTAGTGCAGCCTGTTGGAGTGACACGAGTGATGGAGGTTTGTAAACAGCAGTGCACAAGTTTACAGAGCTCCGATTAAAGCTCCGTCAGTAAGTAATGTAAACAAGCTGCTATCTTGCAGATAAGAAACATGGTAGAGCGTGACATCACCATCCTGGCCACTGCTTTGGCCTGGTAGAGTGGAGAGAGGTGGCCAGTAAGTAGGGAACATTGTGTACAAAAGCAGAAATTAAGATCTGCTCCTAACTGAATTGAAACACAATCAGAACAGCAATATATTTGCTAAGTCTTTTTTTTTACCTTTGCCTATCTGTTTAAAGCTAGTAAATGAAATCGGAATACACCTACATCAAGGGATACTTTTAACAATGAAAAAAAGCAGTTGAAATAATCAGGTACTGACCGCTTAAGAGAAATAAAATCTGTTAATCTCTGGACACTGAAGACATGACTTTTTCATATGATAGGGTCTCATTATGTGCTTTGTGGTCAACACGTTTAGTTTACATGGTGTGTTCAGATAGGGTTTTTTTCAAAACTGCAATAACATTTTTGCCACAGTTTCAGAAAGTGATGGTAAAAAAAAATGTTGACCACAACATGAACACTTTGGGCGACATTTATGATCGGGCTTTTCGCCTGTTTTTTTGGAGTAACCTGCGCCTCCCGGCCCGAATCCCCCGGTCGGACGCAGGGATGCGGTGTTAGGCGCAGCATTCGCCACTTTCAGCTGCGCCCCGCATGAAGGGGCGGGCAATGGGCGCGTGAAGGCGTTCCGGGGCGGGACGCGGCACGCTCGATAACTATGAAGCATGTACGATCGCGAGTGGGCAAAGTGCGGCGCTCGGCAGCTCCGACAGTCAGACCTGGTTGATTTTGGTCTAAATGCTCCGGCGGAGGTGAAGTGAAGCGAGAACGGAACATGAGAGGAAGCATAGAAGATTGCAACAGAAATCTCGACGCTCAGCTCCGTGCGCCATGGAGTATGATTCGGGGAAAAATCGCCTTTATAAAGGCGGAAAACAGTGTCAGAAAAGAGCTTAAACCTCAAAAATAAAAAATATATAAATAAAATCACTTTCCAAAAATCTAGAACGGCTCAGTATCAAGAATTTGGATATTGGAAATTGCTGGGAAATACAGTAATTAAAATTCTGAAAGCTATTCTCATTGGTCGGCAGAAACCGGCCAATCAGAATAGGAGCGACAGTGAACCATTAAAACCTATGGAGAACTATTGACCAATCAGAATCAATGGCGGGACAGTCCAAAATACAGTAAAAATGCAGAAAAAAGCTGATTGGCTGAGCTAGCGGGGGCTTGGCTATCCCAGCCAATCAGAGCGCGAGCTACTTCTCCCATTGTAGTCTATGGAGAGATCGTCGCCGTGTGGCATGGAGTATGAATAAAAAAATCATTTTTAAGTTAAATCATTATCAGATAAAGCGCTGAAACCTTCTATAAAAATAAATCCGTTATATCCCTAACAACGCGTTTGTCGCCGAGACCGGCGCTACATAGGGAATTGCAATATAGAGAGAATTGCCGGGAAATACAGTAATTCAAATTGTTTAAGCTATTCTGATTGGTCGGCATAAACCAGCCAAACAGAATAGGAGCGACAGTGGCCCATTCTAACCTATGGAGGAGAATTTACCAAACAGAATAGGAGCGACAGGGACCCATTCTAACCTATGGAGAAATATTGACCAATCATATTCAAAGGCGGGACAGTTCAAAATACAGTAAAAAGGCAGAAAAGAGCTGATTGATTGAAGCGGCGGGGGCTCGTCCAGCTTAGCCAATCAGAGCACTAGCTACTTTCTCCTAGAGTTCTATGGGGAAAAGATATTCAGAGCGAGCTCTGTGATTGGCTAAGTTAAAAGAGGCGCGGTTATTTGGACCAATGGGAGAGCGAGCGACGCTCCTTTGGGTTTTCTAATGCAATCTGAAATAAAACTGTACATAGCCGAAATCAAATGATAAGACTACAGAAGTTGTCCCGATGTGTATATAAAATGATCAATAATATGGTGGTAAAGAAAAAAAAAATTAAATCAATAAAATCCTGTTTATTTCTTTATTTTCGTTACACCCATACTATTGATCCTTGGCAAAACGAAAAAAAAGAAATAAACCTGATTTTATTGAATTAATTTTTTTATTTACCCCCATATTATTATCATTTTATATACACATCGGGACAACTTCTGTAGTCTTATCATTTGATTTCGGCCATGTACAGTTTTATTTCAGATTGCATTAGAAAACCCATAGGAGCGTCGCTCGCTCTCCCATTGGGCCAAATAACCGCGCCTCTTTTAACTTAGCCAATCACAGAGCGCCCCTCAAATTTCTTTTCCCCCTAGAACTCGAGAAAGTAGCTCGCGCTCTGATTGGCTAAGCTGGACGAGCCCCGCCGCTTCAACCAAACAGCCCTTTTCTGCCTTTTTACTGTGTTTCGAACTGTCCCGCCTTTGAATATGATTTGGGCAATATTTCTCCATAGGTTAGAATGGGTCCCTGTCGCTTCTATTCTGATTGGTCCATTATCCTCCATAGGTTAGAATGGGCCACTGTCGCTCCTATTCTGATTGGCTGGTTTATGCCGACCAATCAGAATAGCTGATAGAATTTGAATTACATTGCAATTCCTTATGTAGCGCCGGTCTCGGCGACAAAGCGTTGTTAGGGATTTAAATGATTTATTTTTAGAGAAGTTTTCAGCGCTTTATCTGATAATGATTTACACTTAATAAAAATAATTTTTTTATTCATACTCCATGTCGCACGGCGCCGATCTCTCCATAGACTACAATGGGAGAAGTAGCTCGCGCTCTGATTGGCCGAGATAGCCAAGCCCCCGCTAGCATAGCCAATCAGCTCTTTTCTGCATTTTTACTGTATTTTGAACTGTCCCGCCTTTGATTCTGATTGGTCAATAGTTCTCCATAGGTTTTAATGGTTCACTGTCGCTTCTATTCTGATTGGTCGGCAGAAAACGGCCAATGAGAATAGCTTTCAGAATTTGAATTACTGTATTTCCCGGCAATTTCCAATATCCTAATTCTTGAATTAGGATATTGGAAAGTGATTTTGCTTATGATTTTTTTTTTTTTGAGGGTTTGAATCTTTTGGAAAAATTGAACGCCTTTATAAAGGCATTTTTATTTATACCCCACCCAATCTGAATGAATTTTTTCGTGTTTTCCCCTGGCAGGAAAAAAGATTTTGGCCATCCCTTCTGCGCCTGTCCCCCAATGACCCCCCAAAACTGGGAGGCGCAGGGGGCTTTTCGCCGATGTTACCACCCTTTTCGGAGGCGATCTAGTCGCCCCGCCTGGACACACTGGGGAGCGTGGGGGACTTTACCCCGCATTTTTAAAGGGACTACCCCCCGGGGGGAAAAGGCACGCGCCCCCTGCCATAAGTCCGCACGCCCTCAAAAACTGGGAAGGCGCGGCGGACTTTAATGGAATGTATGGCGCCCCAGTGCCACATATTCAGGCGCAGATTTTTTCCGGAAAAAACCCGGCGGAAAGGTGCCCCCAGTGGCGAGATCATAATTCGCCTTTGTGGAGGGACGTCATCCAATGGCTGCAAAGGGGTTTCGATTGTTATTCGTTTTTGAAGGGCACCTGCTAGTGTTTTTACTGTAACTAAACAATCATAGGGTATAATGATAGTGTGCAGGCATATCTGGGTACACTTGTTAAGCTCAACCCTGTACTCTTGGTGAGTGCACTGTTGGTTGGCAATGGCACATACTATGGCCGCTCATTATGGAAATCAAACACTTACACAGGCAAGGTTCGCCTTACCTTGGCCTGAGTACCATTTTTTCTTTCCGGGACTTGGTTTCTTTAGTCATATTGCTGCCAAAAGTGTTTTCATTTGGCCCGTTTCTGGATGTTCCTAGCTGATCTCAGTCAGACGCCATCACCTTCGCTCTGGATTGTCGAACTTTTCAATTTCCACTTCTGAATAAAATTATCTAAATACTCTGTTTTCACTGGCGTCCCCTGGTGATACTCCAAGGGCCCCCAACCGGGGAAGCTGGTAAATTCAAAAACTCGTTGGAGGGATTCCAGGTAAGACCCCATTCACATTGTTTTTGCTGTCCGTTTGTTGTATCTGATAGGATGCCTCAAAAATTCATTCCAACACACACGTTGGCGGAGCAGCGACAGAGTCATTGATTTGTATAGGGCAAATGTAGTCCTAATTAGACTGCCATATTTAGCAAACGTGTCTGGTCTCGGCAAGGACACAAAAATGTGGTCGAACACGCAATTTCTAAATAGGTTGACCGTGGTCTAGTACGGGCTACATTTGCCTTATATAAGTCAATGACTCTGTCACATCCCATTGCGGTATCTGTTGAAATAAATTTTTATTGTATCTTGACAGCAACCACGCATGGGTGGAGAAAATATGTGAATGGGGCCTAAAACAGCAAAATGAGCTTTTTTTGACTCCATACCTCACTGTACTTTCTAGCACACCAGCTATAGCCATAAGGCTCCACTTAACCTAACACCTCTATTTTGCATTAGAATCAGCTGTTTTAGGGTGAGTCCACATGAGTGATACCATACCATGCAGCTGCCAATGGATGCACAGGTCTGCTGGAATTGCCAACAACCTTGTTTGGCCACTGGGAGCCTCAGGTGTGGTTTTGGATGCGGCTTCTAAAGCGCCTTACCCACCAAAACAATGTCCTAAACAGAATGCACTCCGCCTCCCATTATTTTCACTAGAATAACGTTATTGCAATGCACACTAACAGCCAAATCTGCAACTTTTATCTGCGCCCCACAACAACTCAGACTTTACATCACCTACATAAAAAGTCTGTGACAGAGGTTTGCTATAAAAACATTGGGGGAGATTTATCAATAGTGTCTGTTAGACAGTTTTAAAGGAGTTATTTCACTACAAAGATTAGCTTTCAACATGTTGGGATCACAAAATGAAGACGTTTTCCAAATATATTGCGTTAATTTTTTTTGTTTGTTTGTTTGTTTGTTAAGTGATTTTATCACCTTCTGTGCTCTCTCTGGTTCCTCAAGTGACCGACCTGTGTACTTCTCCCTTCCTGCTGTTTGTTCTATCTGATATCAGGGTCAGGGTCTTGGCAGCACAGAACTTCAGACAGTGAGAGCTTGTTTATCTGATCTCTCAGACAAAAGACAGTAATTACTGCTGTTTACTTTTACCTCAGAGGCTTCCCTGGTCCTGACCGCATGAGATTTATCTAATTAGCAGAGGTCTGAATACACGGAGCTCATATGGTAATTACAGACAGCTTGACCAGGAAGTGACAGAGCAAATCAGCATTATTTCATTTATGCATCCTATGAAACTTTGAGATGAGACAACCCCTTTAAGTTAGATTAGACAGTCTTACAATTCGCCACATTTATCATAGTGTTCATGAATCTAACACAGGCTAAACCCTTAACGACCAAGCCTATTTTTTTTACATGCGTTTTTTCCTCCTCGCCTTCCCAAAGCCATAACTTTATTTTTCCACCTACCTAGACATGAGAGCTTTAATTTTGCAGGACAAGATGTACTTTCTAATGGTGTCATTCACTGTACCATAGAATATACTGGGAAACTACAAAAAAAAATTCTAAGTGGGTCAGAATGTGACAACACAATTGCGCCATGTTTGCGGGGGTTTTGTTTTTAAGGCGTTCAATCTTCGATATAAATGATGTGTTATCTGTATTCTACAGGTTGATACTAATGCAATACCAAACATGTATGGTTTTCATTATGCTTTAATACTGTAAAAAAAATCCAAACATTTTCTACTTTTAAAATTTTTGCTGCTACGCCATTTTCTGCGACCAATAACGTTTTTGTAGTGATACCTACGGACTTGATTGAGGGTGCATTGGGCTGTTTTTATAGTTACTAGTTTGGAATACATGCAACCTTTTTTTGATCACTTTTCCAAATTTTAGGGGACATGAAATGACAAAAACCACAATTTGGGTGTTTGGAAACTTTTCCCGTCTACGATGTGCAGTGTACGGGATAAATGATGTTATATTTTAATACATCAGACTTTTTCAAACCTGGCGATACCAAACTCTTTTATTATTTTATTTTTTGGATTTGTAAAATGGCGAGAGGGGGATGATTTGAACTTTTCATTTTAATTTTTTTTTATACTTTAAAACATTTTTTTTCTTTACTTTGAGTCCCCATAGGGTGCTTCACCACTAGTGGGCACCATCGGTTATACAGTCTATTGCATTGTATTACAATGCAATAGGGTGTACAAATATGGCTGATTTACTGCTTCCTATCTGGGGCAGGAAATAGTAAAACAGAACACATGGCGGTGATGGAAGCCTTCACCAGGCTTTCAGCTGCCATGTAAACCGATCAAGGCCCCGCAAGCTCGAGCCGGGGGCCTGTTCAGAGTAAGAAACGTTTCTCATTTATTTAGAGGCCGTGGCCATGTTCGGCACGGCCTCTAAGGGGTTAACAGCGCAGAATGAAGCCGACTTCATTTCACCCTCTTACCGGCAGGTGTCAGCTGCAATTAGCAGCCGGCGCCAAAGTCCCTTACCGCCATCAGGACCTACTAATACGCCCAGATGCAGAAAGGGGTTAAAACTGTCTGGTCTAACTTTATACCATCTTTAAGTTGACTTAATAGCACTTATTGTGGCGCATACAGTACGTGCCGCAATATGCCAGGTGTTTTGGAAGCACGCAATGATCAGCATGTACTCCCAGAACACAGGAGGGCTGGCCCCATTTGACATACATCGTCAGCGGCGTGTAAGAGCCGCGAACAATTGACATGTCACTTCTCGCCCCGGCCTTGCGATACAATCATATTGTACGCCCAGGGAGACGACGCGTAATTCATAGCTCTCTGAGAGCTATGAATTACCGTAAGTGCAGCACGCATTTTGCTGCGTATAAAGCGCAATATGTGGCGAAATGCGCACGCAATTATGCTCTAAAATAAGCCGTGTGAACATACCCTTACATTCGCCTTAATTTGGGCACGTGAGAAGCCACGCCACTTTTGTAGGAAGAGGCGCAGAAGTGTCTGGAAACTGCCTAAAACACATAGTAAATGTGGTGTAAATCATGTACTCCATTATTTTTGGTGCAAATTGTGCCAGAATTCTGCGGCAACCCACTTGATAAATGTGCCCCAATGTGTAATAATTAGAGATGGGCGAATTGATTCTAACGAAGTGGACTTCCTTTAGAATTTCAGGAAAACTTCAGTTCTGAATGAAGTCGAAGTTTGGGGTGATTCACGGGAACGAAGCGTGTTTTTAATTGATAAAATGGGCGCAAGCACTTGTTGTGACATGGGGCAAAGAACTCTGGGAGGAAGAAAGGAACATCCTCATTGACATGTGCAGAGATGAAGCCAATCAGAGACCGGCGGGATTCTGTGACGTCACCGCACTATACAAGTCCGGACGTGACGCTGGCAGCTCACACCCCTCTCTCTGTGCCGTGCTGTAGCTGCTGCAGTAGCTGAGATCTCACACAAAAGAAATTACTTTTTAACAGCGAATGTTTTGGGGGGGGTGTCACAGCTTTTCTCAGAGACTGCTCCTCTCTGTTCTAATTTTGAAGGGTATTGGAATTGAAGTCCAGTGTGGGTCCAATTCTGCTGCATATATATTTTAATGCTATCTGGTCATTTCTGGAGCACATTAAATATCCAAGGGTTGTCTAAGCCTGTTTTTGCTTTTGTATTCAGTTAAAGAAACCGTGTTTTTACAAGCGACATGCCAGTTAATTTTTTGCTGCTCATTTCTTTTGCGCAATTTATATCCAAAGGTTAATTAAACGTGTTTGTGCTATTGTAGTCAGTAAAAGAAACGGTGTTTTTCAACGCCAAAGACGAGGACATTTTTCCTGGTGATTCCTGTAGCATAATTTATATCCGAAGGTTAATTAGGCATGTTTGTGCTTTTGTAGTCAGTAAAATACACAGCGTTTTTAAACGCCACATACCAGTTAATTTTTTCCTGGTGATTTCTGTAGCGCAAATGATATCCAAGGGTTACCCAAGCCTGTTAGTGGGTTCATTTGGAGTCAAATACAGGGTGTGTATTTATCATATACAGATATCTTCATTAAACAGAGTCTGTAAATTTTGGAACAAACAGTATGTCAGACAGAGAGGTGGCAGGCTCTTCACATGCGAGTGGAAATGGCACAAACATTCCTGGAGCAGGCACACGTCGCAGCACAGTAAGGGGACGTCGCAGCAGGGGTCATTCGGTGAGGCCAGAACTGCCGGTGTCAGCTAGCGGCCGTGTGTTGACCAGCAACCCAAAGGTTCTTGATTGGTTGACTAGGTCATCCACTTCCTCCCAGATGACATCTGACAACCCCAGCCAAGGGTCGGTGGGATCATCAGACACAACCCTTAAGCGGCTCTTACCTGTCCTCAACCCGCCTCTGTCCCGTCCGGTTCCTTCAGCCGGATGTCTACTATGTGGTCTGGGCTCAGCGCCACTATACAGCGAGGATGAACAATTTGAGGAGGACAGTCAGCAGCTACTTAGCAGCAAAGAAATGGGGCTAATATCCCCTGCTTCTTGCAGTAGGCAGCAAAGTATGGATGTGGAGAGTGGCATGGGAGGTCATGTGAGGAGTCAGACTCTGCATACCAAGACCATTGAGGAGGACAGCAGTGAAGATCAAACAATAATCGATGATAATGTAGCCATCTGCACTTGGGAGCCGGGTGAAGCAAGGGCTTCATCATCGTCAGGAGAAGAGGGCGTCAGCTTGCGCGTCAGGCAGCGGCGCAGCCAGAAAGTGGGTAGTGTGGCCGTGAGTCAGCAGGGTAGCACCAGTGCGAGGTTGGGAGCCAAACGGCCACGGGGTGGAAAACCGCTTCGCAGGTCCAAGAAACTAGCGGCATAGGGGCTCAGTGAGGCAGCGGTGGTAGTAGTCACTCAGTGCGGAGTGTTGGCAGTAAAATCAGCTACTCGGCAGTGTGGAAGCTCTTTGCTAAGACACCGGAGCAGCCGAATATGGGTATATGTAGAATCTGTGGGCAGAAAGTGAAGCGTGCCCAGGAGCTAACGTTGGGCACCCATGGCCCTGCTCAACACATGCAGCGTCACCATCCGGTGGCCTGGGAGAAACGTGGCTCGGATATGGTGGTCCATCCTGCTGCCGCAGCAACAGCAGCAGCACCTAGTGGCACGCATGCCATTGCAGCCAGTCAAGGCTCCACCACCTCTGCAGAAGGGAGCTGTTTCTCCCATCATCTCCCAGTCCAGATGCTCCTGCTCCTCGCTACTCATGGCGCCAGCAGTCATTCAACGAGGCGATTGCAAAGAGACAACAGTATGTGTCCAACCAGCCTAAGGTGCAGAAGCTGACCGTTCTCCTGTCCAAGTTGTTGGTACTGCAGTCCCTCCCTTTCCAAATGGTGGACTCTGCACCGTTCAGAGAATTAATGGCCTGTGCCGAGCCGAGGTGGAGAGTTCCAAGCCGTAATTTCTTTTCCAAAAAGGCAGTACCAGCCGTTCACAAATATGTAGAACAGAAGGTGGGCCAGTCCTTGAGCTTATCGGTTTGTTCCAAGGTGCACAGCAGCGCGGACGTGTGGAGCTGTAACTACGTTCAGGGCCAGTACATGTCCTTTATGGCCCACTGGGTGAATGTGCTTCCTGCCCAGGCACACCAACAACTTGGACAGGAGGCGCCGCTTTCTCCTCCACGTTGTCAAACTGCTGGTCCTGCGCCAATGTCCTCCTCCTCCTCCACCACCACCACCATCTCACGCAGTTTTACACCTGGCTTGCCTTGGCGAACGAAGTCACAAAGGGGAGGAACTGCTCCGCGTCATGCAGCAAGAAATCGATGTGTGGCTTTCTCCGCGCCAACTACGGAACCAAGTCGGAACCATGGTGACGGACAATGGAAGGAACATGGTGTCTGCGCTGCACCGAGAAGGGATGGTCCGTGCGTCCTGCATGGCCCACGTGCAAAGTGATTGTGAAAAGGTTCCTGAAGTCTTCCACCGATCTTCAGAAGATTCTTAAAATGGCCGGAAACTGTGCATGCACTTCATCCATTCCTACAAAGCCAGGCACACCCTCCTCGAGTTTCAGCGGCAGAACGGCCTCCCCCAACACACGCTGATATGTGATGTTTCCACCCATTGGAATTCCAGCCTGCGCATGTTGGACCAACTGTATGAACAGAAAAAGGCCATTAACGATTTTTTGATGATCCAGGCGGACAGGAGTACTCCCTTGTGTAACTTTGATGTCAGCCAGTGGCAGCTCATGCATGACACCTGCCGTTTGCTGAGGCCATTTGAGGAGGCCATGTTATTTGTCAGTCGCCAGGACTACGGGATGAATAACGTCATTCCACTGCTTCATGTTCTGGAACAGATGCTGAAAAATCTGTCTTGGCAGGGACTGGAGAGACGTGGCGACTACATCTCGTGGCCACATGAGTCCGTTGGGGACTGAACTGGAGGAGGAGGAGGACATTGGAGCACAAGCATTGTCTGGTGAAATGAGTGGTTTTTCTACCCAGGTGACAGGAGCGGAGGAGCAGCTGGAGGAGGTAGATGAAGATGAGGAAGACGAGGCAGATGACCCGCAAGCACCGTGGCAGTATACAGTAGAGATGGAGGCAGGGAGTCAATCAGAGTCACTTGTGCAGATGGCCCGCAGCATGCTGATTTGCCTGGCTAGTGACAGCCGAATAGTCACCATCCGGTAGAGGGATGACTTCTGGTTCCCCATCCTATTGGACCCTCGCTACCGGTCCAAAATGGGAGCCTCTTTCCCAGCTGCTGAGAGGGAGGACAAATTCAAATACTATAGAGAAATACTGTGTAGTCAGTTGGCCGCTGCCTATGTGCGGTATCGTCCATCCTCTGACAGGTCTGACCGGGGGGTTCCTCAGCACTCACGTACCACTGCTGCGGCTGCTGTGGGGGGAGGGGGAGATAGGAGCAGTACCAGCTCCATCAGCAGCAACCTAAGTCTGATGAGCAGCTTCCTTCACCCACCTAGGGAGGAGGGCACTCGCCAGCAGCAGCAGGACCTGGAGCAGACCCTGAACCAACAGGTGGTGGCCTGCTTGGACAGCACTCTGCCACCCCAGTTAGAAGATCTGCTGGACTACTAGGCAGCCAAACTGGATGTGGGGCTGTAACTTGCCGAGTTTGCAGTGGAGAAGCTGTCCTGCCCGGCCAGTAGTGTGGCATCAGAGCAGGTGTTCAGTGTGGCGGGGGCCATCGTTACCCCAAGAAGAACCCGCTTGTCCACCGGAAATGTGGAACGACTGACCTTTGTCAAGATGAATCAGGCGTGGATCGGCCAGGATTTCCACACGCCAATGCCTTAGGCGTCAGACTACATCAGCCATGACGCCTCACCAAAACTTTGAGAAATGAGTCTGGATTCAAACTACCTGCCTCAGTCACTATTCTGATGCCACCACCCGCTTGATGCCACACATCTGCTGACAGTTTCTCCATCTGCCTACACCTTAAACAGGATGTTTATTCCCACCACCTCCACACTCTGTCATTGTGCTCTCTAGCCATGCTGTTTGTTGGTGCCGTGCCCCACACTTGTCATTGTGCCACTGTGGCTATCCTGTTTTTGCCACCTCCAGATTTCATGTGCCACTGTCCTGACTTCAGTGCTGTGTGCTGCGCCGTGCCTCCACACTCTGTCATTGTCCCATCTTGACTCTGCTGCTGTTGCTGGTGCTGGCCTCACACTGTGTCATTGTTCACTCTCTGACTATGCGCTCGGTCACCTCAACACCCTGTCATTGTGCCACTCTATGACCTCATGCTGCTGCTGCTGTTGCCGTGACCTCCACACTGTGCCATTGTGCCAATCTCTGACCTCATGATGCTGTTGCTGGAGCCGTGACCTCCACACTCTGTCATTGTGCCACTCTGTGGCCTACTCCTGTTTTTGCCACCTCCAGAATGTCATTGTGCCACTGTCTGACTTCATGCTGCTGCTGTGGCTGCTGCCGTGCCCTCCACGCTCTGTCATTGTGCCACTCTATGACCTTATGCTGCTGCTGCTGTTGCCGTGGCCTCCACACTGTGTCATTGTGCCACTCTCTGACCTCATGCTGCTGCTGCTGCGGTCACCTCCACACCTTGTCATTGTGCCACTCTATGACCTCATGCTGCTGCACCATCCGGCAGAGGGATGAATTCTGGCTCTCCACCCTCTTGGACCCTCACTACCGGTCCAAATGGGAGCATTTTTTCCAGCTGCTGAGAGGGAGGACAAACTCAAATGCTATAGAGAAATACTCCGTAGTCAGTTTGCTAACGTTCCGAAACCATTTTTGGCCAAGGCAATTCTACCTCCATCAGGAGGTTCCAACGCAGTTTATTATGAAGTATAAACATGGTAGTTTGAATCCAGTTTCTGTGTGACACCAATTTGTTGAAATGCAGCGTATGGAATTGGAAGACCCTAAATACAGGGAACGTTTTAGGTGCTTATTTTGCATTCGGTGCCATTACTGATGGAATTTAGTACAAAACTGGAATACTGAACTATAAGCAAATGCTGCAAAACTGGCTTGGGATGAGCTTCTTCAGTATGAAGAATGTGAATCGTATGTCCAAATTACAGAAAGGAAAAACTGCCTCCACCTCCTCCTTGAGCCTTGTCTGTCATAGCCGTGTACCGTACCTCTTGCCTCCGTTCATTGACCACGATCCTTGCCGGCTGTCCTGACCTTACACTTGTCGCCGACTCCAAGTTTGCCTTACGATTTTGTACCTCACTACACCTCAGCTGCCAACGCAAGCAAATCATGTCAGGGGTAACGACCTGGTAGACTCCCGCCACAGCAAGTCTATCCCGCTTTGCAGCGGGCTCTGGTGAAAACCGGGACCTACTTAGATTCCGCTCCCTGGTATGGCTATTGCCATCGTCCCCTTACTGTGCTGCGATCTGTGGCGGCTCCGGTAACCTACTACTGTGTTCTTTGACGCTATCGTAGGATCTTAGCCCTCAGCTTGTTTTTTTCAAGCTGGCGCTGCCATGACTTTATCAGGCTACATTCCTGCTTCAGTTTTTTGGTCAGTTTTGCCCTCTTAAGTGACCAGGGAATTTTATAGTGAAGCGATTCTAAGAGCGGCGGCAGACATGTGCGTGTCATACTAAAACACAGCATTGTATGAAGACCAAACCAAGCTCCCTCCGCATATTTAAGCATGGCACAATGTTCTACAGCACCCTGCAGGCTCTGTGCAGCCTGGAAATAGCTGTTTTTTAACGCGATTTGTCCCGAAGTAATTCGGGACGAAACGGATTTTGTCGAAAAATTCGGCAAATCTAATTTTTTAGAAATTCACCCATCTCTAGTAATAATGACAAAAGGTGAAAAAAATTAGTAGAATAACTGAGCCTGAAAAAGCATTCAAATCTGTGTTCACTAAGGAAAATGTGCCTGGTTAGAATGGAGGGAAGAGGGTGGAGGTTAATAACCTTTTCAGGAACTAGTTAAAATTGTGGTTTCCTATTACATACATAATAAAAAGTGGACAACCCCTATTTAATGTAGCAGAGCCATGCTTCCCCAGTTGTCGGCAGCCCTTATGCTAAGTATTTACCGTCACTGCAATGAGCCTCTGCCTGTGTTTTATTGAGCCCTTGTTTCTTGATCGTGTTAAGGGAGGGGTGCTGCTTGGCTCCCAGTGGATAGCCATGCTTTCTGCTTCCATGGTGATGGGAAATGTATGCAAGACACAAAGGCAGAACTCATTGTAGGACTCAGCTCAACGCCCATAACACTACTACTGGGAGCTGTACAGTGCATGACATTATATGCAGTCTCTAGCTCTTCAGCGTCCTCTAAGAAAACGGCTACTCCTGCAGGCCCCTGTTGACTGCATTTTAACAATTTTGTGTAAAATGTGTATTTACTTTAAAATGGGTGTATTAATTACCAACAACCAAAATCAATTGCCCTATGGCCAGTGGAAAACCTTTCTGGAGTTACCGTAACATCTTAGTTTAAAATGCTCTCAGTCCTCTTCCTCCAAGAGTATGTACATAGTAGCAGTTTTAGACTCTTTCGGCGACATATGGATGGGACTGCACTGGTATTCTGACACAATTTGAAGCAAAAAGCTGTAGTAGCCCTGTTCTATAGATATGTGAACAGTCGCATTCCAATCTTTGGTGCAGTCGGAGCCGGCCCCAACACTTTGGAAGGCAACAACGATGTGGGGGCATTCTGGGGCGTGTTGCACCATATTCATAGAATTAGACACATTTATGATTCTTTGACACCAAACCTAGGCGCAGAATAGTTAGAGCTGCCAGACCAGGTTAAAGGTGGCCTACCCGAATCGGACTTGTCGTATGTGTTCTAGACTGCGCCTGTATGTGTGACTTGCAGAAGAACAGGTTCATACATTCTGGTGCATTCTACACTAGAGCTATAAAGCTATTTAGAACTGGCCTGTCAGCGCCAATGTTCATATATGTCGCCCGTTGTCTTGCTTTATACTGATCGATCTGGTTAACGAAGAGCAAACTAGAGCTACAATGAAGACTGGCAAAGGGGGTTGTAACTTTAAAAGAACATGCCTATAATGTTTTCCTAGTGCTTACTATAGCAGATTATGAGTTTGTGTATGTGATATGAATCCTTGGTCATGCATATTTCATTATAATTGACCATTGCAAATATTTTTTATGAAATGCAGTAATGTGATGCCATATAATCACCCAAAGTGTAATTACTGAACTGCAGCCAGTAAATACCAAAACTTCTTAAAGGGATTGTCTCCTGATGATCATAGTTTAAAATGAGGGGACCAAAAATCTAAGCATATACATCCTTGGTTACCATTAGCGAAGTGCTATGGTTTATGAGAACGGGCTGCTTTATTTGTGCTTAGCAACAGTGTTTGAGCCCAGGTCGGGTTACGCCCAGCTAAAGCATTATTGACTGTCGGCTGAGCGTTTTGTCCCGTGGACGAGAACGCACAGGTTAAGTCGATGTGGTGAACAGGTCACGGACGGAAATGCGCAGGGCGATGAGGTCGAGTGTGAGAACAGCAGTCCCATGTAAGATGTGCAGTCTTACATCGGCAGACCCACATAAATTTCAGGTGCAGCCCCACAAAAACGGGGAAAAACACAGCTCCCCTTGTAAGATTGGAGTCCAAGCAAATTACATAGAGAGAACAAAGCTGTACTGTGCAGTTCCACATAAAACAATTTTGCGACACAGATCTGCAGTTCCATGTAAACACATTGGTTAGTATAGTTCTGTAGGGTCGAATTTGGGGATTCAGTTTTCCCCTCCCCGCTGGGCAAATACCCCCGGGGGGGGAGAAAGGGCCAGGAATTATTTACGCGTGACACCCCGTAGAAAGAAGTTTTGGGGGCCGGCGGGCTGCCGCCCCCTCACCCCCCCGCAGGGCTGCCGGCGTAATTGCGGGGCAAAACCCCGTCCCGCAATTCGTCAGAAGGGCCGTGTAAACTTGCCCCAGAGAAAAAAAATCACCATTTTTCCCCAGAGTCTGAATGTTAAATGTCCATTTTTAAAAAGTATGAGAAGATTTAGAAATTTTGATTACACTACTGAGTTACACTTACTTTTCACTTCCAATGATTCCAATAAGGCTGAGATCCCCTCCCTTCCCCCAGCTCCCCCAAAAATGAATCCCCAGTGCACACTTTGAGGGCATGTCGCAGGAAGGATACTCTCTTCTGGGGGGAAAACAAACCCCCTCCATTTAACAGTTGTTGGCAAACCCGCCCAAAAAGGCTGCCAAATGCTGGAACGAGACAACCTCTTTTAAAAGAACAAACACATGGATTTTTCTGGAGATCTTGGCACAGATTCCTTCACTTGTAAACCACATTCTATTATTTTTAATGGGAACCCATCCAATCTTTATAATGAATCTGAAATCTGTACCTCAATTTAAAAAAAAAAAAAAGTGTTTTGTCTATTGCAGAGGTGATGCATGACACACGGTCTGTTCCTTTATCCCTGTGTCATTCGCCTCCTCAAAACTTGTCAAGAGGGATCTTTAAAGAGAAAAACATGGCTGCTTTCTTCTTAAAACTGTGCAAATACCTCTTCACAGGTTTGGTGTGGTATTGCACCTCAATTCTATTTATGTAAATAGGGTGGGGGCAAATCCCCAACAAAAATCAGCAGCGGTGGCGCTGTTTCAAGAGAAAAAACACCTGTTTTTTCATTTCCCCTTCCCCCTCCTTAAAGGGGCTCTGTCAGGTCACCAATGCTGCCCGTTTCGGGCAGATTTTTGCACAAAAATATAACATCTAATGATTAAAATTTCTTAACAAAGGGAAAAAAAACTCCCAGTTTCCCTCTAAAGGATAGTATAGTAAACCTGACAAAGACACTTTAATCTACCTGTACTCATCAGATAAATGGCAATGGCCACTGCCGATTGTAGTAAAAATCTACTGAAATGTAAGGGTTCCTCTTGCCTACACTGTGACATATTGAGGAACATAGTGATTAAACATAGTTAAGATTTTGTCAGAAATGTGGAATTTGATCCCATTGTAGGAAGTTAGGTAGAACTTTCCCCTTGGGAAGGTTTCCCTGCTTTCCTCCCATGCATGGAAAGGTTTTGCTTGGACATAATCCAAAAGAGAAAATGGAATTCTGCTCTGCTGGTGAACCTGAAACAAACCAACAACACTACATAGTGAAGGGAAAAGTCAAAGATTTGCATCTACCCAAACACTATGGAACATTCATTATAATAGCTTCCATATCAAACTTTAAAGGGAACCTATCACATTGAACAGAGGAAGAGGTGCTGAGCAGATTGATACATAGATTTGTGGTGAAAGGTTCAGCACCACTTGTATATTTTAGTCATTTAAAGGGAACCTGTCACATAGATTATGCCCCTCTTGCTGATGGCAGCACAAGCCAGTGTCAGACCTGCTGTTCCCAGCACTGTGTCCCTTTTTCTGTAAGAGTGTGTTTTAGGCATTTACCCTCAAATTTTTCAGAGCAGGTGTTGCTCCCCCCACTGAAAATTTTTCACGTTTTTTTTCCCATTCAAAGTAATGGGTTTCAGTTAGGTGGGGGGGGGCAGCCCCCAATTTTGGCCAGGTTTGAAAAAAACTGACTCTCTGAAGGACTTTTCAAAATGACTCTTCTGGCTGAAAACTGCAGATTTGAGCATTAAATACACGAAAAGTGCAGCATCTTACAGAATAAGGGACACAGCACTGGAAACAGCAGGTCTGACACTAGCTTGTTCTGTCCTCAGCCAGGGGGGCAAGCACTATGTGGCAGGTTCTCTTTAAATTCTGCTTATTCTGGGTAGTAAGAGGTCTTATCAGTGGTTTATCCGACCGGTTTGTGTGCCATACACACGGCCGCAGGGGGGACGGCTTTTCTCCGCAATGAGAAAAAAACGGACGGAAGAATGTGCATGTTGAATGTTTTTCGGGCGGCAGAACCGTGCAGTGGGGACTGCTGCATGGGTTTTCCATAGAGCCCTGTTGTGCTCATTTGCGGCTGGTTTTTCAGACGGTCTGCAAAACTGTAAACCGCCTGAAAAACCGTCCAAAAACCCGTGCCATGGGGACATGCCCTTACTTGTATCAGTATATATACAGATGATAACTGCACCTACTAGACTCCTAAACTCAGAATAAGCAAGTTAAATGAATATACTGAATCTTTCCCTAGAAAACTTTATATCAATCTGTTTAGCTCTTCCTGCTCTATAACATGCTACCAACAGATAAGATAGCATGTTCAATGCGACAGGCTCCCTTTAAACATTGGTGGATGCTCCCTGTAATATCAGTCAACATGTGAATAATATTGCTTGTGGCATGCCTGCACAAAGTGGATTACTAAGCTATACATAGAATCACAATATCCCTTAGTCGCGCTTTACCCTTGACTAAGCATATCTGAGGACAGCCATATCTGATCTCTTACATGTCAGCTCAATACTCCCTTTCAATGCATGTCACTAGTTATTTCTTAAGAATATATCACTTATACATACAATTTTATTGTGTCTCCATATATGAGCTAAAGCCACAAGCTCACTTTAGGAAAGGATTCCTGGTCTCAAAGAAGAGACTCAATATCATACTTTCTTAGTATACAACATAAAGCTATAGTGAGCATGTGCAAGAGTCTTTACTAAAAGAAAAAATTCCATCAGTAACAACCAAGTTTGTTTCTGCAGACAATCAGCCTACGGTCTCATTTACACAGCTATATTTTACCTTACATTTATCATATATACATATATTTGTGTGTGTATATATATATATATATACACACACACACAGACACATACAACAATATTCCATGTATATCACATAAAGGATATTGTAGTGGGTTGTGAAAGTTTTCATACTTCTTGAAGTTATTTTTAAATGTGATAGCCACAAAAAATTTATTTTATTGATATTTTATGTGATAAAAGCCAAGCCTTTGTGAAGTGTAAAGAAAACAATAATTGCTTTTCCAAATTTTTGCAAATAAAAAAACTGAAGTGTGGAGTGCAGATGTATTCATCCTTCTGTACCCTGGAACCACAAATAAAATTCATTGTAGCCGATTGCCTAATTAGAAGTATACTAATTCATAAAAAGGACATCTGTATGTAAAGGCCTCAGAGGTTTGTTAGAGAATATTAGTGAACAAACCGCATCATGCAAATCAAGAAAAAGACCAGACAGCTCAGGGATGAAGTTGTGGCAAAGTATATTGCAGGGTTAGATAAAAAGAAAAAATAGCCTAAGCTCTGAAAAACTCAAGGAAACCTGTTCAATCCATCATGACACCACTGATATCCTACTAAAACATGGCAGTCGACCTAAACTGGCAGCCCAGACAAGGAGAACATTAATTAGAGAAGCACCCAAGAAGCCCAGGGCCACTTTGGAGGAGCTGCAGAGATCCACAGCTCAGATGGGAAACACTCTCCGCAGGACAACTATTGGTCATGTACTCCACAAATCTGGCTTTTAGTCTAAGTTCACACGGCATAATTGCGGGGCGCAATTATGCCAGGAGTTCGGGAGCTCACACCGTCTCCCATGGGGCGGGGGGGCCGGCGTCCCACCGGCTCCATCGATCGACATGTCACTTATCTCCCCCTGCAGCATATTGTCCGAGCAGGGAGAGGAGGCGTAATCCATAGTTCTCTATGAGAACTGTGGATTACCGTAATTATTGGGATGCATTTTGCCCCGTATTGAGCGCAAAATACAGACCGAAATACGTCCCAAATGAAGCCGTATGAACATAGCCTTATGGAAAAGTGGCAACAAGAAAGCCCTTAATAATAATAATCTTTATTTATATAGCGGCAACATATTCCGCAGCACTTTACAAATTCTTTTTGAAAGAATGGTGGCAGCATCATGCTGGGGGAGGCTTTGCTTCATCAATGACTGGGAAGCTGGTCAGAGTTGATGAAAAGATGGATGAAGCTAAATACAGATCAATTATGGAGGAGAACCTGAGCGGTTTTGTAGAGTTTTTGATGCATTTTTTCACTTGAAGTATTATACTGCAATTAAACTGCCTATGTTACCAGCAAGCTTTTTTTCAGTTATCGTAACTGTTTTGAAAGGTTTTACAAGTAATAAATTACTGTGTTTAGAATCCGCAAGACTTCAAACATAATTGATTGCTCACTTGTTATACCTTTCAAAACAGTTAAGATAACTGAAAAAAGCTTTCTGGTAATAAAGGCAGTGCAATAAGTGAAAAAAGCCACAAAACTGCACTGTATGAAAGCACCCTTAGACGCTGCAAAAGACTTGAGACTGGGGCATAGGTTTACCTTCCAGCAGCACAACGACCCTTAGGGTATGCCCTTAATGTGCAAAGCTGCTAGAGCCATCCCCCACACGACCTGCAGCTGTCACTGCAGCTAAAGGTGGTCCTACAAAGTATTGACTCTGGGGGGCTGAATACATATACACCTCACACTTTTTCTTTCCACTTTACAAAAAATTTGCTACTTCGTGTTGCTCTATTGCATAGAATAGCAATGAAATACTTTTATGTCTGTGGTTGTAATGTTTAAAAATGAAGAAAAGTTAAAGCAGAATGAATACTTTTTTAACCTACTATATCTTAAATCAGTCAAATAATATAAGGATAAACACATGATATACAATTATACAATATTTAAAGAACAGAATAAAATACATACCAGAAAAATAATGAAAACAGACCCAACACGTATTTGGCCCTGGTTTCACCTGCTGATGACGCCAGAACCAAAACGCACATTAGACCTGTTTTCATAATCTTTTTGGTCTGTATCTGTTCTTTATATATGATATTTTATTTATATATCAAGCGTTTATCGTTATCACTGGTTATATAATTTGCCCCTTTTTATTGTTTTTATAGTGCTGAAATACAATAATGATTGTACATTTATGCTATAAATGTTTTTTGGGGCATGATCATTTTTGTGATTAGCAGTGTTATTATTTATTTTAACCCCCTTAACGACCCTGGGCGTATGAGTACGTCCCAGGGCCCCCCGGGCCCCCCCCCCCCCCCCCCCTGACAGGTTGTTAGCGCGGGCTTATCGGGTATCGTAACACCGGCCGTTACATCGCGAATCGGCAGCATCGCCCGCCCACGCTGTTTAACCCATCAGACCGCGGCAAAGATGGCCGCGGCATCAGAATGAAAGACGATCGGTGCCCTGCACCGATCTTGAGGGTGATCGGCACCGTCGTAGCATAGCTGCAACGATCCAACCACCGGACATTGGAAGTGGGGAGCCCTGGGAAGGCTCCTGTCACTTCTATGTCCTGGTTTGCCCCACTTCCGTCCGCAGACAGGAAGTGGGGAAACCGACATCTTGGTACAGTCTAATGCATTGCAAAGGCAATGCATTAGACTGTATTGACAATTGAGCCACCTAGTGGTCAAGTGCCATAGGTGGCCTCAATGTTAAAGTAAAAAAAATAACGTTTTAGAGTACAAAAAAAAAAGTATTAAAAGTTCAAATCACCCCCCTTTTCCCCATTTTACAAATAAAACCAATAAAACAATAAAAAAAGTTACACATATTTGGTATCACCGCGTCCAAAAAAGTCCGATCTATAAAAATATAACATCATTTATCCCGCGCGCTGAACACCATAGAAGAAAAAAAAAATTCCAAACGGCAAAATTGCGTTTTTGATCATTTTATGTCACTTAAAAAATGGAATAAATGTGATCAAAAAAGATGCATCCATTCCAAACTGCTAGCGATAGAAAGTACACTTCATCCCGCAAAAAATGCCCCCTCACTGACGTCCGTAGGTGTTAGTACAAAAAAGTTATTGGTCGCATAAACTGGCGCCGCGGCGCAAATTTATAAAAAGAAAAAAGTTTGGAATTTTTTTACGCTACCAAAACATAACGGAAACCCTACATGTTTGGTATTGCCGGATGCGTATCAACCTGTAGATACAGAAAACACATTTCATTGACCGAAAGATTGAACGCCTTAAAAGCAAAACCCCCGCAAACATTGCGGAAATACGTTTTTTTCACAATTTGTCCCACTTGGAATTTTTTTGCGGTTTTCCAGTATATTCTATAGTATAGTGAATAACACGATTAGGCAATGTTCACACAGCTTATTCAAGCCGTAATTGCAGGATGGATGTCGCCCGCAGTTATGGCTTGAATAAGGGGCGGGACGGGGGCGGGGGAGCTGCCCGTCGGCCCCATAGACATTGCATTATTCACGGCGCCGTAAATAATGTGCATGCCACTTTCTCCCCCCGCGGCGGATTCGCCGAGCGGGGAGGAGCGACGGAATCCACAGTTCTCTATGAGAACTGTGGATTACCGTAGTTACTGGGACAGATTGTAGCCGTACTGCAGCGCAGTAAACGAGGCCTTAGAAAGTACATCTGGTCCCGCAAAATAAAAGCCCTCATATGTCTATGTAGGTGGAAAAATAAAAAAGTTATGGCTCTGGAAAGGCAAGGAGGAAAAAACGAACGTGTCAACAAAAAAAATGCCGGGTCCTTAAGGGGTTAAAAGCGCCATTAGCTCCAGGGCGCTGTACTTTCAAGGGAAGGGGGGGGGGGGTTTACATATATAACATATGTCAAACAAGTACAATGATGATGATGAAAACCCTGCCCGTGAAGGTTTACAATCTACAAGAGGGAAGAAAAATACACAAGGCGGAGGGCAGACATGTTTGCGGGGTGGAGTAGTGGCAACGGGGTTATTGTAGGTTATAGGCTATACAGAAGAGATGGACTTTCATGTTGCTTTTCAGGCTAGTGAAAGTGGAGGAGAGTCTGAGGTGTTAGGGCAGTGAGTTCCAGAATATGGGGGAAGCACAGGAGACAGCTGATAAGAGGAGAGCAGAGAAGGTCCTGTGAGGAGCAGAGATTGCGTGAGGGGAGGTATCTAGAGATTAAGGCAGAGATGTATGGAGGGGAGAGGTTATGGAGAGCTTTGTAGGTCATTGTTAGCAACCTAAATTGGATCCGCTGGGCAATGGGTATCGAGTGTAGGGATTGGCAGAGTGGAGAGGCAGAGAAGCAACAGTGAGACAAGCAATGGAAGTGATGGTTTGGAGGGGAGAAGAGGGCTAGATGGGAGGACATAGAGAAGGATGTTGCAGTAGTCTAGGCGGGAGATGACAAGAGCATGGAATAGCTATTTTTCGGGTGGAGACGGCAAGACAGAGGTAAGGGCTTAGATGTGGGGTTTGAAAGACAGAGGAATCTAAGGTTATCCCAAGGCAGCAGACTTGTGGGACCAGTGACAGTGTAGAGCTGTTGATAGTGATAGAGAGATCAGATGCGGGGATAGATTGGGACGGTGCAAAGATGATAAACTCCATTTTCTCCACATTTAGTTTTAGGAGATGGGAGGAAAAGGAGCAGGATATGGACAATACAGTCTGGGATCGGAGAGAGCAGAGAGTTAACATCGGGTGCGGAGATGTAGAGTTGGGTGTCAGCATACAGGTGGTACTGAAATCCGTGCGATGCCATGAGTTGACCCAAGAGAAGAATAGTGGGCCCAGCACAGATCCCTGAGGAACACCAACGGAGAGCGGGCGGGATGAGGAGGCGGTTTGAGAACGAGAGACTCTGAATGTCCATTCAGTGAGGTATGAGGAGATCCAGAAAGGTTCAAGTCCGTGATGCTGAGGGACGAGAGGATTTGTAGAAGGGAATGGTTGACAGTGTCAAAGGCCGAGGACAGGTCTAAGAGGAGAAGGACAGAGTGATGGCGGGAGTCTTTAGCTGTTACTAGGTCATTGGTGACTTTGGTTAGGGCAGTTTGGAAACCAGATTGCAGCGGGTCAAGGAGAGAGTTGAATGAGAGGTGAGAGGACAGTTCAAGATGAACAGCACATCTAAGGAGTATAGAGGCAAATGGAAGCAGTGAGATGGGATGATGGTTGGACAGAGAGGATGGGTCCAGAGATGTATTATTAAGTGTTGATCTATAAGTCCTACTACGTTCATACTTTTAATTAGATCCTTGGTTTGATCAACCTTTTATTTTGTTACAATCAAAATGGGAGAAAGGATTATTAAGCCATCTGGCATCCTCTTGTGGCATTACTAGTGGGGTACCACAGGGTTCAGTATTGGGTCCTATCCTTTATAATATTTTCATTAATGAGCCTACATATAGATTACATAGTAGAATATCAATATTTGCAGGCGATACTAAACTCCGTAAATTAATCAACACAAAAAGTGACATAGAAAAGTACTAGGGAATCCTGGTTGACAGTAAACTAAATTGTAGCAGCCAGTGTCAGGCAGCAGCTGCTAAGGCAAACAGGATTATGGGGTGCATTAAAAGGGGCCTAGATGCACATGATGAGAACACTATTCTCCCATTATACAAGTCACTGGTTAGACCACACATGGGATATTGTGTACAGTTTTGGGCACCAGTGCACAAGAAAAATATTGTAGAGCCTGAACAGGTTCAAATGGTGGGCGACAAAAATAATAAAAGGACTGGGTGGACTGCAATATCCAGAAATATTAGGGTTTTTTAGTTTAGTGAACAGACGTCTTCATGTAGACATAATATATTTGTTTAATGATATTACTGGTCAATTTTAAGATCTCTCAGATGATTTATTTAGACCCAGGCCTTTATCCAAAAGAATGAGGCATCCTCTACGTCCAGAGGAAAGAAAGTTTCTGCATAAACATAGAAAGGGATTCTTTACTGTAAGAGCAGTGAGACTGTGGAACTCTCTGCCAGAGGAACTTGTCATTGTATATTTACAGAACAGAATTCAAAGGGTCTGGGTGCGTTTCTGCAGCATAATAATATAACAAGTTATAGTGACTAGATTTTGGAGAGGGGTCGTTGATCCAGGGATTTATTCTGATTGCCAGATTGGAGTCGGGAAGGAATTTCCTCTAAAATGAGGACAATTGGCTTCTACTTCAAGGGGGTTTTTGCCCTCCTCTAGATCTAGATTGGTTGTAAAATGGCAAAAGGTGAGTGTTTAAACTTTTAATATTGTTTTATTTATTTTTTTACACAAAGTTTTTTTTCTGTTTTTACTTTACCTTCGAGTCCCCCTTTTACAGCCTGGAATACAATGCATTAGGGTATACAAAGATGGCGGTTTTACTACTTCCTGCCTGGGGCTGGAAGTAGCAATATTGAAAACATGGCAGCGATGGAAGCTTTCACAAGGCGCCCTCCCGCGCTGTAACCGCCGAGTGTTAGCTGCAATTAGCAGGTAACACCCCGCGGCTATGTAGGGGGATGGCACTTAGCGACATCAGGATGTACTCATACATCCAATGTCGGTAAGGGGTTAACCTTTTGCCTGTATTTGTCAAATTTTGTTGCTGAGGGACAACAGTGGGCAGTGCGACAACATGACATCTGACATGAAAGGGCGGATAAACCAAACTTGTTTAACTTTATTCCTCCAAGCAAAAGAAAAAATAAATTTATTGATATTTATGGATTCGGTTCCTTCTGATTTCCATGTGTTTAAGCCAATGAAACATGCACTGGGTGAGCAACATTTTCCTAGAAATAACCTAACCTTCACTTCATTTCTGTAGCTGAGAATGTGTTTTAAGTAGTGTTTTTATGCTTCTTGTAGCTGTTGTAGTTTCAAGGTAAATGAAGAGGGTCATTAGTTTCGGAGCGGGTCTCGTAACGTTACTTACTTTGTTGCAGCTGATTGGTTTTCAGGAAACCCTGAAACGGCCAAAAACCAATTGTTTTCAAAATAACATTCAAAATTTTGATTTTTGGGCCTACCCACAAAACAAATTGGGACAAGCAACCCGGCCGGTTTCTACAAAATTGCTGTATGGGGGGCAGTGTAGCGGAAAATCCCCCTGGGCAACCCCAAAAGCAAAATGGGCCCCAAAATTTCTGTAACGGACCCTAAGGCTTCTGTCTACACTGCACAGAAAAACGTCCTTTTTTCAGCGTTTTTCTTTTCTAAAAAACGCTGGAAAAAACGACTGTTTTCATCTCCCATAGACTTTTAATGTAAAACCGTCCTGCTGTCTCACTGAGCTTTTTTTTGCTCGTTTTTTTACTGGTCGTATTTTTAACATGCTCTAAAAACGCCGAGCCAGGCAGAAAATTTACTACAGGGGTCTATGTAAAGCGCCGGGCGTCTTTTGGGCGTTTTTGCGGGGTTTTTTGCCGCGTTTTTCAATGAAACCCTCCCAGGAGACCCAAGTCCACCTATAGTGGGTGTAACAAAGGTTAAATTTTGTCAAATTTGCATCAAAGTGTTGATGAGTCCTTTTTGTACCTTTTGTAATCAAATGATCAGTTTTCGAATTTTTTCCAAAATTCATATTTTTTTCGCTAAAATAAGGGTTTTTTACAGATTTTTGGGGTCAAATCTGTTTTTTTTTACAGATTTTGATGCTAAAATCCTTTTCTAAACATATTTTGGCGCTAATAAATTATCTTGCTATGATGCGGGAAAATAACGTTTTTTACGGATTTTGGCGCAGAATCCATTTTTTACGTTTTTTGGCACTAAAATAATTTTTACAGATTTTGGCGCTAAAACGTTATTTTCCCCTTCTGAGCCAAAAATCCGTTTTTTACGGATTTTGGGCCGCAAAAATTTTTTTTTAGTTTTTTGCACAAATAATTTTTTTTTTTTTACAGATTTTGGCGCTAATAAGCCGTCTCCCTCTGACGCCAAAAAATACTTTTTTTTTACGGATTTTGGCGCAAGAATCCGGTTTTTTTTTACGTTTTTGGGACTAAAATAAATTTTTTTTTCAGATTTTGCCGCTAATAACGTTATCTCGCCTCTGACGCCAAAATAAGTTTTTTTTACGGATTTTGGCGCAAGAACCCTTTTTTTTAAAGGTTTTTTGACACAAATTTAATTTTTTTTACAGATTTTGGCGCTAATAACGTTTTCTCGCTTCTGAGGGCAAAAATATTTTTTTACGGATTTTTCCCGCAAAACCCATTTTTTTTTTTCCAAAAATTTATTTTACAGATTTTGGCGCGATAATGGGGATTTTTAGTTTTTGACGCAAATAAATAAATTTTTTAAAATTTGGGCGCCAAAATTTCCTTTTTTTGACGGTTTTGGGGGGTTATTTTCAATATTTTTAAAAATTTTTTTGGGCGCTAAAAAACTGATCTGTTTCTACACAAAAATTTTTTTTTTTCGGAATTTTTCCGCAAAAAAAGGGTTTTTTTTGGGAATTTTTTGGGCCGCTAAAATTCTTTTTTTTCAATTTTTGAGCTAATAAATTTTATCTTCTGTATGGAAAGATAATGGGGGTTTTTGGGTTTTTGGGCAAAATCTGGTGAAAAATTTTAAATTAAATTAGTAAAACGCAGAGCACACAAAGGACAATGTGCTCACAATGGCTACGGGAAAATCTAAAGGAAGGGGGCTCTTAACATTTTCACTCCACCTGTGGGGTGAGTTTACACCCAAATGGTTTAAAAAAAATTTGTGCATACTTTTAAAAAGAAACCCAAAGACGCTTCAAAAAAAAAAAACGAAAACCCCCAAAAAAAACTGACTTTTTTTCAGCTGCTTTTGACGGCAGGGGACAAAAAACCAGTTTCATGAACGTTTTTAGTAATTCGTTTTTCAGTTTTTTTTTTGTCCACTGCAGTGTAGACATAGCCTAACCCCCCAAAGTCTACAGGTTTGTAGGTAATTACTTATCTGTCAGCACCGCTCACCATCAGTAACATCCAAGTGTCCCTATTTTTGATTTGGGCCGGGGACAAAAAAAAAAAAAACAGAACCTACAATAAGAATCAGGGTTTATGTTCAACGTACAATGATCACAGTTCTTTTTATAGAGCATCATAAATTTTAATATTTATAAGCAAAAACAGGTAAAGTAATGAATGGGTCCCCAATAAACAAGAAAACCCCATTTTTCATATAAAAATTTTAATTTTTGGGAAAATGCTTTCAAACAAACGAAAAAAAAAAATGGGGCAGATAATAAAAAAAACATTTTTTTATGCTAAAATTAACACAACCCTTTTTTGGTAGCCACATAAATGTTCGAAAACCATCACTAAAACCCCCGATAATAATTCTTAAAAACTTAAGTGCTTATAAATGGGATAAACCCCTGATTTTGGGAAAAGGGGGGTTGATGATTTTTTACATAAAATTCCAGACCTGCAGTATGATCGTTGTCATCATACTATTCCCCACGGAGTTGAATTAAATGGATGCAGAAAAGTTTAATTTTAATTTTAGAGATACAAAAAAACGTTCTCCAAAAACAATTATTAAATAAAGAGTCCAAAAAAAAAAATTTTTCCCTTTACTGCAGCAAACTTCTAGCAACGAAAGGTAACACTTATTTGGGGGTGGGTGGGGACAATACAATTTTCAGGGGTTAAAGCATTTAGGTGAATATAAAAAAATAAATTTCATTGCTGACCATGTATTTTACCCCGAAAAGAAATCTTACCTGGACCATGGATTTCACAGTCTGGTACACATGGCTGTAAAATGCAAAGCCACAAACATGTCAAATATGGTATGCATAGTTATGGACTGCGCAACAGGAGATTTAGACAAGACATACTTCTGAAAGCAACTAAGGGATGTACGGTCACTGGTGGCAAAAGAAGCCCATGGGTATTTCCAATGCAAATTCCCAATGCAGTTTTGGGGTATTAAAAATCTTTTACCAGCCCCTCGGGGAAAGGGTTGGGAGAAAGCCCAGAAAATTGGGGAAATAAAAATGATGCACCATCTTAATGTGCAAGACTACAAAATTGGGGGGCCAGGTGGGGAAAAATTTTTTTACATTTTTAAAATTTAGGACCATTGGGATCTTCAAGACTCGTCCTTTAGCTGTGATTTTTGGGCTTGCCCCTTTTCGTTTCCTTTTGGGTTGATTTTTAAAACACTCCTCAGAATGAATATAATGTAGTGCCATTTCACTATAAGCCTCCAAGATCCTTTGTCGTTCCTCGGCTGTAAAATCCACAGAGAAAATTTTTGGACCTGGACTATTTTGGCGTTTGAAAAGGTGCTGCCCTTTCGGGGTAGCTAATGTCCCCCCCCACAAACCATGGATAGACCAGACGACGGCAGTAAAGTCCATCAGAATTCTGGCGCCACGGCCCTTTTGGTAATTACGCTTTGCACTATTGCATGGTGGAGGCAGCGAAGGGGCAAAAAAAAAGGATTGAAAAGGGGTTGGACAATGTTTCGGGACGGGACGTTTGGCTGCAACACTTGATCCATTTGTTTCTGAGGCGGTTGCATCTTCTGTGTTAAGAAGGAATAACAAGTACAATTAGGATAGCATATTATGGAAGTTGCAAAACATAATACAGTATAAAGCCAATAAAATATTCTATAAATTAG